>BPLQ01012782.1:335650-360110 GCA_021605075.1 Caerostris darwini
TCAATGACGTCGATTTAATTTTACAATTTTTTTCTAATATTTTTTAACTAAGCAAAACAAGTAATATAAAAAAAAAAATTAAGTCAATTCCTGCTTTTTTTTCACTATATTGCAGAAAGTCCTATATAAATAAAGTTTAAATTTTAATCTTATATCTGGCGCCATCTATTGGTAGATACATACAACTTAAATCTAAAAAAACTAAAATGAATTAATTAAATTTAATTAATCATTTAATATCAAGGAAAAACTGTATTAACATCAGTTATCATCCATTACAAGTTCAAAAAAATGTATTTGAACTTGAGTGGATGAATAAAAAGTATTTTATTAACGATTAAAAATTTGAACAAGATATATACAGCGAGTGTGTGAAGTAATAGTAGGAATTGAATAAGGTTCATTATAATTAAACCTAACGTTTGTTGATATTTCTTAGTGACACTATAAATTGAGATCAAATAGAAAACAAAAAAGTAAAATCAAATAAAGAAAGAAATACGACAACTGTATTTTAATTCAAATAAACGTTTAATGAACAAAATTAGAAATGTACATAAAGCTTGACGTATTCTATAATATCTTTGAAGTTTTAGCAATCTGTATTCATCTATTAACCAGCCATAAATTTTTGTAAATTTTTTCACCTATGTCAATTATTCATGACATCATACCTACTAATTCAAAGTGGTATTAAATGGTGTTTTACTAACGTTATGTCAAAACAATTTTCTTTTTTAATATTTGTAGATTCATAACAACGCTTGATTAGTGCCGCTTTAGTATACAAATGCATTAAAATAAAGATGTATCTTGTGTCAATTTTTTAATATATATTTAAATTTTTTTATATGTATTTATTTCTTTATGTCAATAAAGAAAATTGAAAATTAAGTAAATGAATATTCAAGTAAAAATGTCAATTTTTTATACATCCTCTACCATAATGTCTTTAATCAGTTAAAAGTTAATATTGTTATAATATAATATTGCTATAAATCATTGATTTTGTAAAAAAAAAATATTATTTTCCAATTAACAACAATTATTTTTATGTAATTCTATGTTAGCCACCAAATAAAAACTTATTAGATTTAGATGTAAACCTGGATTACTTGATGTTACGCAGCATTTAACATTTAATTGCAAGAAATGTTAATAAACGAAATATTTATATAAACAAATATTTATTTAACGCACAAGATTTACATCTTACATTATAAGAAATATAATATATTTATCTGTGAACAACTAAACATAAAATAAAAAGTTGATGGTATGATTGGAATTGTTCTACGTCATACATAAAATACAATTTTTATATCAACAAAATATTTCTTATTAAAGTATTTCTAAAATAAATAAAATCATTTTTAAATGGCAAAATAATACGCCTTTTGACACAAAAGCATATCTTAAGTGACAAAAATTGCAGTAAACTAAGATTTGCATCAGAAAAGGACATTTTACCAATAATCCAAATACATTCTAAATTCAACCAACACTTTCCAAAGGTTCTCATATTTTCATCAAGAAATCTCTTTTCATTTGCATAATTCTTTAGCAAAAGTGATTCATCATCAAAACCTAGGTGAACGCCTCTCGCCGTTTTATTAAACCATTACTCCGGAACCATACTGTTGTAGAACGATTCTGGGATTGCATTAATTAAATCGTGCCTCGGTCTAGCTGGAGGGCATTAAATTTCACAGTGCATAACCCTGAAGGTACAATTGAAAATCTCCACCAAGCAATAATCTCCACTCAGCAACTTGGATAATCCTAGGAAGTGCTAATTGCCCTAGAAAGTCATCAAATCAAGGGGTTTCTGAGAAATTCGAGGACTTCGGAATTTTACGAGACGAACTTTGTGTCTACTGCTGGCAAACCGGCCCTATGCAAATTGGAGGCCGATTTTGAACGCTTCGAGCGTAAAATCTACTTTAAACTCTGAGGGTGAAAGTTAGCGGAAGTAAATTCAGCTGCACTATTAGGAACATTGTGGATTTCCTGGTTTCCTTCATCTCCAGTGTGTGTATGGTTCTGTTCCGCCACAATTCAAAATCTAATTTGATGTGTTAGACTTGTAGTTCAAGAGGATGCAGGGAGTTAAGCGTTGGTGCAATATGTTGGGAGTTTAAAATTAACACTGATTCAGCTAGTTTCCTGAAAGTCCTGCAGATTATGAATTTATAGCACAGAAGCACCATAGAAGTAGTTTTCTTTATAGTACTTCAGTGTTATAAACAAAAATGTTTACAGATTCAAAATCTCGAACATTGTATTTGGTATTGTTCAATTAATATTAGTATAGGCGAAATATTATATCACATTTATATATTTAGGGCTGAAAAATTACAATCATATATCTTAAATTATTGCATATATTCTCACATTTGTACTGGTAGTTATGCATTTTTATTGTTAATTCTTGCAATCCATCTACAATGTGTTGTGTATATATATATATATATATTTGAAATCATAATGCATCGTTTAAATTGTTATCCTTATACAATGAAATATTACTCCATTTTTTTGTGACTTTTCTACAATTTAACTTCGGCAACATATGAAAAATTATTTAAAGTTCTATTTTTATTGAATAAGTTTTGGTACCGTTATTTTACACATCAAAATATAGTTTCATATGCTTAATATAAAGAAAATGAATAAAGTTAAGCGTTGGAGTAATTTTTCGGAACTTTAATATCACTCTAATAAAAAAAAAATGATTTGCTAAAATTCAAGTTAGATATGTATTCTTCTTCTTCATCAGCTCGCGGCATGTTGGTCAATTGGCTAGCTCTCTAGACTTTGGTAGTGCAGGTTTCAGGTTTGAATCCTGGGATGCTTGTTAGTGGTTCGGAATCCAATTTGAACTGTAGATCCCGGTCTAATTCAGTGTCGGTTTATTCAGAATAAAAAAGAAATTTATGATTCTATAATTGTTTTGTATATAAGTTAGAAAAATCAGCATTTTATTAAGAAAATTCGTGTACAATTAAATTTATATTTAAAAAAGAACGCTTTCTTTAACACATAATGATACGTGAAAAAAACCCATGTAGAGTCTCTTGAAGATAGAGAGTTTATATTAACACGGATATTTGCGTTATTTTAATTATGATAAAGCAGTTTATTGACAGGAACGACGAAATATAAAGTTTTGTGATCTATCTGAGAAGTGAATGAAGATGGAATGATTCATCTTGAATTTCCAAAGGAATAGGATTTCTTTGCATTATCTCCTGACACTTTTCTCCTCTCTCTGAAAACTTCTTAGTCCAATATTTCAAGTATATATATTTATAATTTCTTCACATTTGATGCTGGGAAAAGCGAATCTATCCCTAAAGTATTCACTGTATTTGTATGGAACCAATCAATCCGTTCAGTACCATATGGTATGGTAATTCAAAGGGGTACTTTTATATAATAATTTCAATTATATATTTCTGAATTACTCATGTAAATTGTTTATTAAATGTGCATACATATGTGCATCGTGCATTCCTATCAATTTTACTCTTAATTTTTTCTTTTCATTTAAAATAAGAGGTTTGGTTTGGTTTGGTTTGTCACTCTATTGTCATTTTGTGCACACTTTAGACTAAGTAGATCCGGGTCTACAGTTTAATGTGGATTCCGAACCACTAACAAACATCCATACCACCGTGAGGATTCGAACATGTAGCCTGTGGTACTAAATAGTAGAAAATTTATAAAAATTACAACTAATAATTGATTTGATATTTACCAGTAATTTAGAAAAAATCTTTATTTAGAATAAAAAGAAATTTATGATTCTAAAGTTCTTTTGTATAAAAGTTAGAAAATCAACATTTTAATAAGAAAATTCGTGTACAATTAAATTTATATTTGAAAGAATGCTTTCTTTAACCAATACGTGAAAAAAAAAACATAGAGTCTCTTGAAGATAGAGTAGATTAACACGGATATTTGTGTTATTTGAATTATGATAAAGCAATTTTCTGACAGGAACGACAAAATATAAAGTTTCGTGATCTATCTGATGAAGTGAATGAAGATGGAATGATTCATCTTGAATTTCCAAAGGAATAAGATTTCTTTGCATTATCTCCTGACACTTTTCTCCTCTCTTTGAAAACTTCTTAGTCCTATATTTCAAGTATATATATTTATCATCTCTTCACATTTGATATTGGGAAAAGGGAATCTATCCCTAAAGTATTCAATGTATTTGTGTGGACCAATCAATCTGTTCAGTACTATATGAAATGATAATTCAAAGTTGGTACTTTTATATAATAATTTCAATTATATGTTCCTCAATTACGCATATAAATTGTTCAATAATTGTGCATTCATATAAATTTTTCTTTTCATTTAAAATAAGAGGTTGGTTTGGTTTTTCACTCTACGGTCATTGTGTACACACTTTGCCCTAATTAGACCTGTACCTACTGGTTAATGTGGATTCCGAACCACTCACAAACATTCATGCCACCATTAAAATAAGAGCAAACTGGTATGACCCTGAAGCGTAAAATTGTTAATATTTTCAATAACAAGCTTAGCAATTTTGATTAACAATCTTTCTTTGTTTAGCAATTTCGCTTTCTTATATTAAAGAAACTTTCCACTGGACAAAAAAATGCCTTTTGTTAAACATTAATTTGCCATATGATTCCAATTATAAAATTTGAAATGAAATGCGTATTGCCAATATTCATGATATCCAACGTGCTTTGCGTCTTATTTTGAATTCACTGTGGTTCTTTAATGCAGAGAATGTGTACAATCAAATTTCATTCTGGTACCACAGGCATTCATACCACAGACTTCAGGTTAGAATCATGGATGTGGCAGGGATGTTTGTTAGTGGTTCAAAATCCAAGTTAAACTGTAGGTTTAGTTTGCCACGCTATGGTTAGGTTCTGCACACTTTAAGCTTATTAGACCGGAAGCTACAGTTTAACATGTATTTCGAACCACTAACAAATATCCATGCCACAGCCAGCATTCCAACCTGTGGTACCAAAGGCTATAGAGCTAGCCACTTGGCCACTAGGCCGCTTACCAGTAATCAGAATAAAAATAAATGTATGATTCTAATAATCTTTTGTATAAACGTTAGAAAAATCAACATTTTAATAAGAAAATTTGCAGACAATTAAATTTATATTTGAAAAAAAAAACAAAAAAACGCTTTCTTTAACGTGATACGTGAAAAAAAACCAGTGTAGAGTCCCTTGAAGATAGAGAGTTAAAGATTAACACGGATATTTGCGTTATTTGAATTATGATAAAGCAGTTTCTTGACAGGAACGACGAAATATAAAGTTTCGTGATCTATCTGAGGAAGTGAATGAAGATGGAATGATTCATCTTGAATTTCCAAAGGAATAAGATTTCTTTGCATTATCTCCTGACACTTTTCTCCTCCCTTTGAAAACTTCTTAGTTCGATATTTCAAGTATATATATTTATCATTTCTTCACGTTTGATATTGGGAAAAGGGAATCTATCCCTAAAGTATTCACTGTATTTGTATGGACCAATCAATCTAATACCAATATCACATGGTTATTCCAGGAATGATAACTCAATGTGGTAATTTTTATGTAATAATTTCAATAGTTTATATATAAATTTTTAATTGTGCATTCATATAAATTTTGCACGTATTTTTTTTTTTCATTTAAAATAAATGATTTGATTTGGTTTGTCACTCTACGGTCATTTTGTGCACACATTGGGCTAATTAGACCTGGACCTATAATTTAATGTGGATTCCGAACCACTCACAAACATTCCTGCCACCGTTAAAATAAGAGGAAACTGGTATGTCCTTAAAATGTAAAACAGTTAATGTTTTCTATAACAAGTTTAGCAATTTTTCTTTTCTTTGCTTAGCAATAAATAACAAGCTTATCAAGTTAATAATAACAAGTTTAGCATTTCTCAGCAATTTTGCTTGCGTACACTTAATATACTTTCCACTCTCCAAAATTTCTTGTGTTAAACATTACTTACGCATATGACTTCAATTATGCAAGTTGTAAAATTTTAAATGAGATATGTATTGATAACACTCATGATATGCCACGTGCTTTGTAACTCATTTTGAATTTGCTGTGGCTTTTAATGCAAAGAATGCGTAAATCCAAACTTTATTCTGGTCTTTAGTACCATAGGCTTCAGGTTATTATTGACATTTATATTAAATCTTTTAAGCTAATGCAGCTAATTTAATAAAGTCAATATTGATAAAAACTTTTCAAAATACTTCTATAAGGTTCAATTATACTTTTAAAAGTTGATTTAATCATCATTTAACATTATGTGTTCATGTGTCTTTGATGAATTAAATGATATAATATATTCACATATGATAGATTTTAATTTATGAATTATTTTTTTTTTATTATTCGCAGGCCTCCAAATTGTTTTCAATATTTTAAAAAACCTTTGGAAAAAAGTGTTTAGGACACTTACATACAATTAATCTTTTATTTTTGTAAAAAAATAAACACATTGTACTTACAACTGAGATCAATGGTGACCGATTTGGAAACTGGAACCGTAAGATTAGTATTCCGTGCTTGGCAAGTCAGCGTGGCCAATAAGTCTTCCCTCTGGAGATCCAGTAATACAATCTCGTTCTTCACTAATCCACGGCCAAGCGGCGTATCCGAATCATCTAACAGAGTGGATCCCTTCCACCATGATAGGTTTGGAGTTGGTCGTCCTATAAAAATGCCATGTGAAAATATTTAATATTCTTCTATTTTATTTTAAGCCCATGAATAAGATAATTTTATATAATATACAATAATTATAATTTTATAATATATAAATATGTTCAATAAATTAGAAAATACTAAATAATATATAAGACGTTTTTGCTTGCAGTGATAAAGATCCATTCATTTTTAAATTCCTACTATTAGCTCACACTATCCCTATATATATATATATCTTGTTCAAATTTTAAACCGTTAATAAAATACCTTTTATTTCTTCACTCAAGAGTTCAAATATATTTTTTGAACATGTAGGGCATAGCACTTGATGTTAATACAGTTTTTTCAAATATTAATTCAATAATTAAATTTAAAAAAATTTAATTTTAAAATCATTAGTTTTTTTTTTTTATTATTTTTTAAAAATTATTTTAAATTAAATTAAAAAATTATTTAAAAATTTAATTTTAAAATAATTAATTAAATTTAATTAATTAATTCTAGTTTTTTTTTTAGATTTAAGGTAAATGTATCTACCAATAAATGGCGCTAGATGTAAGAAGAAAATTTAAACTTTATTTATAAAGAACTTTCTGCAATATAGTGAAAAAAAAGTCGGAATTGACATAATTTTTTTTTATTTTTTTATATTACTTGTTTTTTGTAAACACATGAATAAAAATGCTAACTTTATAATATATAAATATGTTCAACAAGCTATAAAATGATAAATAATATATAAAATGTTTTTCTTTGCAATGATAAAAACCCATTCATGCATTATATTCTTGAAATGTTTAACGTTTAAGCCTAACCAGACATAACATATTAACTAAAAAAATAAATAAATAAAGTTAAAAATGTTAACTTTGCAATATATACATATGTTCAACAAGTTAGGAAATACTAAATAATAACGTATAAGACATTTTTGTTTGTAGTGATAAAAATCCATTAATTTTTCTTGAAATGTTTAAAGTTCCAAAGTTTAAATCTAACCAGACGTAGCACGGTAAATTGGAAAACTGCCAAGACCAACGGATTCAAACACAACGATTAATGGGAAAGAAATATAATTTCAGAGGAATTTTAAATACAATAAAAATATTTTTAATTTTTAATAATTAAAATTTTATATTGCATAATATTAAATAAATATGTAAAAAAAAATTCCTCAAAAACTAATAATTTTTTTCTCAAAATTGCTTGGAGCCATTATGTCTGGCCAAAACCTTTAACTCGGTAATCGATTCGTTCATTTCCATCTTTAATCTAAATATTTACTTTTATACTAAATAGTTTATAGAACTATACTCATTAGCATTTTATAACAGCTGCATTTTGGCTGATAACAGCTGCTATCATTTTGGCAAGAACTAAGAAGAAAAAAAAATTAGCCACTGACTTAATTTTTCTAGTTAAGATAAGAATATTATTTCTAATTTCAATCAACATATGATTTTTTAATTATACTTATACTTTAAAAAAAATCTTTCTCTTTCATATTATTGTTAGCATTTTTATTCTACTATACCTGTAACAAATAAAATTTGAAGACCCATGAAAATTTGCGTGAGTAAAGAACCATAGAATATATTATTTTACATTTGGTTTCAATGTGAATTACTGTGTCATATGTTAAAATAATCATTTATCACACCAATGATACTACTAACTATTATAATTATATTATTAACAATTTATTTCAATAATTTTAAATTAAATAAATAGTTCAGGAGAAATAAAAATAATTAAATTTTAACAGGAATCCAATAAAATTGAAATTTATGAAAAATAGAATAAAAATAACTTAAAAATTTGACAACATGGGTATTTAATGAATTAGGAATGGTTTGACAGTTAGAGCTCTAAGCCTCTTTTTGGGCAGCTGAATCTCAAATCATTATTTCATATTTCGAAATTATAATAGTAATTATTATTATTTAGTATTTTAATTAATTATGATGATGCTACTAACTATTATAATAAATATATTATTAATAATTTATTTTATTAAATTTAATTTAAATACATAGTTTAGGAGAAATAATAAAATTTCAACATAAATCCATTAACATTGAAAGTCATGAGAAATAAAATGTTACCATCAGACTTATTATTATTTAATATTTTAATTAATTATAATGATGATGGCACTAACTATTATAATAAATATATTATTAATAATTTATTTTAATAATATATAGAAATAAAAATAAAATTTTAACATGAATCCATTAAAATTGAAAGTTATGAGAAATAGAATCTTACCACCAGATGCTTCGCATATTAAGTTAACAGTTGCTCCTTCTTCATATGGTCCAATAACCCCAGAAATAGTGTTGTTTTTATTATCCCTGATTGTTAAATTTTTAGGAGGTACTGAAAAAAACAGAATAATGAATTATTAATTAAGATGGAATTTATTTTCAATAACAAATAGTTATAAAGTTAATATATTTTTCATATCTTCTATTTCGAGTTAACAGTTTTTAACAGAAAGATAATTTGATTTCAGAAAACTGGTAATTTTTTTTTTTAATAAGAGAGTAAGATAAATTTAAATATTACAGTTAGTGTATATTAAATTTATGTTTAACATTTAACCATCTAAATAATCAAAAAAGAAAATTTTCGATAATGGTGTATTAACGAATAAAAGGAATAATGAAATCGAAATGAATAATGAAATAATAAGATAAATAATGAAGTCGAAATTCATGAATTTATTAATTCACTCTCCACAAATTTAAATAAATAAGCTTAAAAATAAAAAAGAAAAATATATTTTACATAAGAGTGGTATATAAATGATTAAATAAAATTATCCCATTTCATTTAAAAATATTTTTAATTATTTATGGATTATTTGTATGAGCATGTTTTTTTCTGCAGATTTTGCCGATGGTAATTACATTACGGCTATATAATCTCAACATTTAGAAAATTTTAAAATTTATTTATTTTCAATAAGTAATGATAAAAAAATTACTTATTTCAAAAAAAGCTCACTGCGATTTATCGAATACAAATTTAAATTCGAATGAATTAAAATTAATTTGGATTTCCTTTTTTTCCAATAAAGAATGCATCACACAATATTTTTTTCTTCTATCATATGACCAAAACAAATGAATTTTATCCAAATGTTTTAACATATATTTTTAACTTCCTCATGATACAATAAAAGTCAGATATTTTGAGTCGTAATTATTCTTAAGTATCAGCCATCAGACATAAAATTTGTAGAAAAAAGACAAAGTTGTTTTGACATTTAATATAAAGGATTATTTTATTCATCAAATTATGCACCCATTTTGTCTATATATTTTTGCCATTTAAGCTGCAGGTTGTTCAACCCTGGCGGACGGTCAATGAATTTCTGAAAGGCCAGTTTTACAGAATGTCAGAATTAAATTGTTTTCCCAATTAAAAGCTTGTCCAAATATCATAATTTTAGAAATGGTTGTCAGTGGGGGCTAGGATATTGAGTATTGAGGATGATGATGTTCCAACTCCAATTCCTGTATTTTTGCACAGTCGTGTCATGCAGCGTGTGGTCTAGTTTCGTGTGGTTTCGTGAAATCATAATGGATCACATCTACGCCAGACTACTAAACACTAACTATCAGCTTCTTTTGATGAATATTACGCTTTAGAGGGCATTTAGGGGAGTCATACTTGTCCGACCACTGTGTTGAATTTTTGAGATGATCATATTGGGTTTATCATATTGCTATTATCAAATCTACAATAAATTGATTAATTATTCATACCTACAAACGCATTTAAATAGAAAATTTTTTTCTTCTTCTTTTTTTATAGGGCGATGAATTTATTTCCACTAAAACCGTTCCGAATACTCGACTGACATCTATAGAGAAAGTAATACCATCTAAAAGAATTAAAATAGAAACACCAAAATTATTTGTCGAATATCAGAGTAATAGGAAAAGCCAGATAATTTGAATTATATTTATTGTTACTTATATTATTGTTGATATCCCAATTGTTATCTCGTATTCTTGTTTCTGAAAGTAGGGACCACAATTCACGTCTTTATCAATTCCTATCCACGCTCTTGTAACAATATTACACGCATTCCAACAAATCGCGTGCCTGTATGGGAATTGATTATCCAGAAAATGTTGAAAAGGATTCAGAAAAATTTAAATTAGTAAATAATTAACGAACTTCCTTTAACTACAGCCTATGGTGGTCAAATCTTTCTGTCCATTGGCAGATTTCGAGAGAGTAGATGTCTTCTTTTAACATGGTACGGATGCTTACCCTACGCCTCATTGCCATATTACTACTACTACACCACACCACATCACATCACATCACATCACATCATATCATATCATATCATATCACTGTGCCTAGAGTTGAGTTGCCCCAGTTCATGCCCAGATCAGATTACTTTTTTACCGCCGGGACTCGAATACGAAACCTGTGGTACAGACCGACAGAGCGCTAGCCACTCGGCCATATTACATAGTGTAATATGGCCCCCCAGCCATATTACACTGGAACCCTGGCTAAGAATGGATTCCGAGCCACTACAGGCAGCATTGGCACCGCAGCGTCATAGCCTGGGGCCTGGGGCCTGTGCACCAAGCGCCAGAATGCTAGTTACTCGGCTACCAGGCCAATAAATTATTAAATAGAAACCAGAATACGCTGTTTCGAGGGCACATATCTTATTGCGATCGATAATTAAAACATTAAAACGATTAAAACAGTATAATTAAGATTATACAAATAAAATAGAAAGCTTATTTATATAATATAAATAATGAATAGAAATGATAAACTTCCAAAGCTTAATAGCAAACAATAGCAATGTAAAATGCTTCAGGCGAAATTCGCTCTTCATTTGCAAGATCCAAACAATAGAATTCAATCCGAATGTTATTTTAACAACAATTATTTCCCCATTTTTTTAAGTTTTCCTCTTGAAGCAATAAAGTCTGAAATCTGAGTCATAATTACCGTTAATGAATAGCGAAGAAAAGTCTGAATGATTCCGTCCTTTGTCCTTTGGAACGACAGAACAATGCAAAGAATTATTCGAGACAGAGTGATAGGCATGCATGATATACCAATGCTTTTAGGAAGGCAGGGAATTAAACCAGGGAATTTTAATGAATGGTTTGAAAAAAATCCCTAAATCGAAACTACAAACATCATTATGCTCTTTTAAACAATTCATTAGTTTCCAAATCGTTAAGACTGTAAAGCGATATAATGTTGTTGGGACAACCGTTTGATATCATTACCGTTCCAGAAGTATTTTTTTTTTTACGAGTTAAAGGAATGGGGAGTTTATCTGGAAATTTTCTTAATTATTCCAGCGTTTGTTTGTTTGTTTATAATTGTTTCCAATTAAGTATACAAATAACAGATTTAATTGGTTCGATTCAGCTTGAAAATGGTGGCAATTAAAAAGTAATTTTTGAAGTTTGAGAAAGTATTGAACTTGGCGATTATGCTTAAACTATTATTTGGAATTATATATTTTAATAATTAAAGTTTAGTATAATATGCACTTTATATATTTTTATAATTTCAGCAAATTATTAATAGTTAGAATAATAAAGTTAGAAATAATATTTTATTATAACTCAATACTGCAAGACACATTCAGAAAACAAATTCAATTGAACCTGCTCAAGAATTGAGCTTAAATAAACTGAAATTAAAATTGAGAAAGTTTTGATTTTGGCGTTCGTGAACTTGGCGATTGTACTTTGCGATTATGCTTTTCAACTATTATTTGGAATTTTATATATTTATAATTGAAGTTTAGCATTATGTGAATTATATATATTTTTATAATTTAGACAATTATTAGTTAATAATTAATAAATTTAGATAAATGTATTTTTTTTTTTAAACTCGGAACTGCAAGAAATGGATTAAACATGCTGAAGAATTGAGCTCAAATAAACTCAAATTAAAATGTTAAGCCTAACGTTGTGTCTCGTCTGGCGAGCCCCCCGAAACTGCTGCCTGATTACCGACTGGCTACCGCTCTGGCGCTCGATACTACAAGTTTCGGTTTCGAATCCCAGCAGGGCCATGGATGTTTGTAGCGGTTTGGAATCCACTTTAAGCCATAGGACCCGGTCTCATATAACCATAGATCATCACACTGCCCGTTCAGACTTCTTCTCACTAACATCATTCGCAAACTGTAAAGGGGCAACTCAGCTCTAGGCACAGTGAGATGTGGTGTGGTGTGGTGTGGTGTGGTGTAGTAATAGTAGCATATTAGCTGGAACCCAGTGTTTAGGGTGGATTCCGAAACATTACAGGCATTCATGGCAGCGCAGGGTTACAGCCCGGGCCCTGTCCACGGTGTACCAGAATGCTAATAATTTAGGAATGCTAGTCCCTAAATTATTAAATAGAAACTAGATTATGCTATTTCGCCAACACACACACCTTATTGCAATAGATAATTAGATTGCAACCGTATAATTAAGATTATCCAAATAAAGTAGAAAGTTTATATATATAACATAAAAATTGAATAGAAATGACAAACTTACAAAGCTTAATAGTAAACAATCGTATGAAAATGAAAGTTTAATAAGATGATTCCTATTTATCTGACGGAAAATACTTCGCACGAAATTCGCTCTTTATTCATACGATTCAAATAAGAGAATTCTATCCAAATGTTATTTTAACAACAATTATTTCCACATTCTTTTGGGTTTTCCTCTTGAAGCAATAAAGTTTGAAATCTGAGTCATAATTACCGTTAATGAATAGCGAAGAAAAGTCTGAATGATTCCGTTGTTTATCCTTTAGAACGTCAGAACAATACAAAGAATTATTCGAGACTGAGTGATAGGCACACATGATATACCAATGCTTTTAAGAAGGCAGGGATTAAACCAGGGAATTTTAATGAATGGTTTGAAAAAAATCCCTAAATCGGAACTAGAAACATCATTATGCTCTTTTAAACAATTCATTACTTCCTCAATCGTTAAGACGGTAAAGCGATATAATGTTGTGGTTGGGACAACCGTTTAATATCATTATCGTTTCAAAAACTATTTTTTTTCTCCAAAGTTAAAGGAATGGGGAGTTTATCTCGAAATTTTCTTAAGTATTCCAGCGTTTGTTTGTTTATAATTGTTTCCAATTAAGTATACAAATTGATTTAATTGGTTCGATTCAGTTTGAAAATGTTGGCAATTAAGAAGTAATTTTTGAATATTGAGAAAGTTTTGAACTTGGTCATTATGCCTTTAAACTATTATTTGCAATTATTATTCTTTTTTTTTGTAATTAACGTTTAGCAATATACACACTTTATATATGTTTTTAATTTCAGCTAATTATTAATATTTAATAATTAATAAATTCAGAAATATTATTTTGAACTCAGTACTGCAAGAACATTTTGAAAAAACTGAATTAAACATGATGAAGAATTGAGCTTCAATGCAATCAAATTAAAATTCTTAGCCTAACGTGGGGTCCAGATATATCGTGAGCAGTTAGGGTGCAGAAAGAAAACGGATTCGAAACTGCGGGCAGCGTTCTTTGCAGCCGAGAGTCTTTCAGAAGGCAGGATACTCGAGGGCCTTTAATGGGGCCCTAAGCCCAATTGTCATATAAGACGGGGACTTAGTGTTTAAATTGGATTACGAGCCACTACAGACATCCATGGCACCACAGGCCAGAGAGCTAATACTCGCCCATCAAGTCCCTAAATTATTAAATAGAAACAAGAATATTCTATTTTGCCATCACATACCTTATTGCGATCGATAATTAGATTGATGTAATATAATTAAGATTATTCAAACAAAATAGAAAGTTTAGATATATTATTATATAAATAATGAACAGAAATGATAAACTTACAAAGCGTAACAGCAAACAATTGAACGAAAGTTAAAACTGTATTAAAATTTAATAGGAAAATGCCTATTTATCTAATGGAAAATGCTTCACAAGGAATGTTCTCCTCATTCATACGATGCAAACAAGAGAATTCTATACAAATGTTATTTTCACAACAATTATTTCCCCATTCTTTTAAGTTTTCCACTTGAAGCAATAAAGTCTGAAATGTAATTAGTGTAATGTAGTTAATGAATAGCGAAGAAAAGTCTGAACGATTCCGTCCTTTATCCTTTGGAACGACAGAACAACGCAGAGAATTATTCGAGACAGAGTGATAGGCACGCATGATATACCAATGCTTTCAAGAAGGCAGGGATTAAACCAGGGAATTTTAATGAATGGTTTGAAAAAAATCCCTAAATCGGAACTAGAAACATCATTATGCTCTTTTAAACAATTCATTACTTTCTCAATCGTTAAGACTGAAAAGCGATATAATGTTGTTGGGACTACCGTTTGATATCATTACCGTTTCAGAAACTATTTTTTTTCTAGAGTTAAACGAATGGAGAGTTTATCACGAAATTTTCTTAAGTATTCTAGCGTTTGTTTGTTTATAATTGTTTCCAATTAAGTATACAAATAACTGATTTAATTGGTTCGATTCAGTTTGAAAATGTAGACAATTAAAAAGAAATTTTTGAAGTTTGATAAAGTATTGAACTTTGTGATTACTTTTAAACTATTATTTAGAGTTATGTATTTTTATAATTAAAGTTTAGCATTAAATGCACTTTATATATTTTTATAATTCCAACAAATTTTTAATAGTAAATGATTAATAAATTCAGAAATAATTTTTTAAAACTCGGTACTGCAAGACGGTACTTTAGAAGAAAATTGGATTAAACCTCTTGAACAATTAAGCTTAAATACACTATAATTAGAATATTTATCCTAACGTGGGGTCTATAGATATCATGAGCAGTTAGCGGACAGAAAGACATGCATCTGAAATAGCTGGCAGCGTTCTTTGCACTCATTCCTTCAGAAACGAAGTTTGGTTTGGTTTGGTTTATCACTCTACGGTCATTTTGTGCCCACTTGAGACTAAATAAACCGAGACCTACAGTTTAACGTGGATTCCGAACCACTGGCAAACAACCATGCCACCACTATTATTTGAACCTGAATCCCGTGGTACCAAAGGCCAGAAAACTACAAAATTAAGCACCAGGCCCCTAAATTATTAAATAGAAACTAGAGTATGCTATTTCGCCAGAACATACTGTATTGAAATCGATAATTAGATTGAAATAATATAATTAAGATTATTCAAATAAAACAAAAAGTTTATTTATATTATATAACTAATGCATAGAAATTATAAACTTATAATGCTTAATAGCAAACAATCGAACGAACATAAAATTTAATAGGATAATCCCTATTTATCTAACGGAAATTACTTTGTACAAAATTCGCTCTTCATTCGCAAGATTCAAACAGGAGAATTCTATCCAAATGTTATTTTAACAACAATTATTTCCCCATTCTTTTAAGTTTTCCTCTTGAAGCAATAAAGTCTGAAATCTGAGTCATAATTACCGTTAATGAATAGCGAAGAAAAGTCTGAAAGATACCGTCCTTTATCCTGTGGGACGACAGAACAATGCAAAGAATTATTCGAGACAGAGTGATAGGCATGCATGATATGCCAATGCTTTTAAGAAGGCAGGGATTAAACCAGGGAATTTTAATGAATGGTTTGAAATAAATCCCTAAATCGGAACTAGAAACATCATTATGCTCTTTTAAACAATTCATTAGTTTCCAAATCGTTAAGCGATATAATGTTGTTGGGACAACCGTTTGATATCATTACCGTTCCAGAAGTATTTTTTTTTTAAGAGTTAAAGGAATGGGGAGTTTATGTCGAAATTTTCTTAAGTATCCCAGCGTTTGTTTGTTTAGAATTGTTTCCAATTAAGTATACAAATAACTGATTTAATTGGTTTGATTCAGTTTGAAAATGATGGCAATTAGAAAATAATTTTTGAAGTTTGTGGAAGAACTGCACTTGACGATTATGCTGTTAAACTACTACTTGGAATTATATATTTTTATAATTAAAGTTTTGCATTATATGCCCTTTATATATTTTTACAATTTCTGTAAATTATTAATAGGTTAATAATTAAAAAATGCAGAAATAATAAATTTTTTTTTTAACTCAATATTGCAAGACACATTTAGGATGAAAGTTGGATTATTTTGTTTTCTTTCTAATGCAGCTGGCAAACACAGACAGCACCTATTAAACTCAAATTATAAAGTAATTTGAAAACATTGGGAAAGTAATGAACTTGGCTAATACTTTTAAACTATTATTTGGAATTACATATTTTTATAATTAAAGGTTATCAACATATAAACTTTATATGTTTTTTATAATTTCAATTAATTATTAATAGTTAATAATTAATAAATTTAGTAAAAATATATTTTTTTAAACTCAGTACTGCAAGACACAAAAAATTGAATTAAATGTGCTGAAGAATTCAGCTTAAATAAACTCAAATTAAACTTTCTAGCCTAACGTGGGGTCAAGAGATATCATGAGCTATTAATGTGCAGCAAGACATGGATTCGAAACATCTCGCAGCTTTCTATACAGTCATTCTTTCAGAAAGGAGGAGTCTTGATGGCGTTCGATGGAGTCATACACCCTTTTATCATTAGAACGGAACTTAATGTTTATAATGGATTTCGAACTACTACAGGCATCCATGGCACAGCAGGGTTACAACCTAGGACCTGTGAACAAAGCGCCAGTATGATAGTCAGTCGGCCACTAGACCACTAGATTTATTAAATAGAAACTAGTATATGTTGTTATTGCGATCAATAATTAGATTGAAACAGTTTAATTAAGATTATTCAAATAAAATAGAAAGTTTATATATATATATATATATATATAGTATAAATAATGAATAGAATTGAAAAACTTACAAAGTTTAATAGCAAACAATCGAACGAAAATTAAAATTTAATTGGAGAATTCCTATTTATCTAGTGAAAAAGGCTTCACGCGAAATTCGCTCTTCATTTGCAAGATCCAAACAATAGAATTCAATCCGAATGTTATTTTAACAACAATTATTTCCCCATTCTTTTAAGTTTTCCTCTTGAAGCAATAAAGTCTGAAATCTGAGTCATAATTACCGTTAATGAATAGCGAAGAAAAGTCTGAATGATTCCGTCCTTTATCCTTTGGAACGACAGAACAATGCAAAGAATTATTCGAGACAGAGTGATAGGCATGCATGATATACCAATGCTTTTAAGAAGGCAGGGATTAAACCAGGGAATTTTAATGAATGGTTTGAAAAAAATCCCTAAATCGGAACTAGAAACATCATTATGCTCTTTTAAACAATTCATTACTCTCTCAATCGTTAAGACGGTAAAGCGATATAATGTTGTTGTTGGGACAACCGTTTGATATCATTACCGTTTCAGAAACTATTTTTTTTTCTCCAAAGTTAAAGGAATGGGGAGTTTATCTCGAAATTTTCTTAAGTATTCCGGCGTTTATTTGTTTAGAATTGTTCCCAATTAAGTATACAAATAACTTATTTAATTGGTTCGATTCAGTTTGAAAATGCAGGCAATTAAAAAGTAATTTTTGAGGTTTGAGAAAGTATGGAACTTGACAATTATGCTTGTAAATTATTATCTGGAATAAATTATAATTAAAGTTTAGCATTATGTGTACTATATATATATTTATAATTTCAGCAAATTACTAATGGTTAATAATTAATAAATTCAGAATTTTTTTTTAAACTCGGTACTGTAAGACCGATTTGAAATTAATTGGATTAAACCTGCTGAGGAATTGATCTTAAATAAAGTGAAATTCAAATTTTTAGTCTAATGTTGGGTCCAGCCAGGGGACAGCCCCCCAAAACAAAGACCTGATGAACGAGGGGCTAGCTCTCTGGCGCTCGATACCACAGGTTTCGGGTTCAATTCCCGATGGTGCTATAGGTGTTTGTAATGATTCGGAATCCACTTTAAACCGTAGATCCCGGTCCCGCATGATCGAGAGCCCAATCAGAATTCTCACCCACATCATTCCAGATTTTAAAAGGGCAACTCAGCTTTAGGCACAGTGATGTGCTGTGATGCAGTAGTAGTCTGACTGCTTGGTGGGAGTTTTTCCGTTTTTTTCTCCCATACGATATGCAAATGCTAGGTGGTTCTCCTTAAACCTAATCCATGATCGTAGAGCCTAACAGGGGTATTGTTACTCCGCGTCTGTAGCTTATCTTCAAGCTACACGCACATCCTGGGTATTGCTATGCAAGTAACATCGGTGCGGCGCTTACCGTAAGGCATAAAAGACAACTTTGTAAGTGCTTACCAGCTGCATTAGTAACAATAAACGTTGTGTCCAGAGATATCATGAGCAATTAGCATCCAGAAAGACATGGTTTCGAAACAGCTGGCAGCGTTCGTTGCAGTCATTCTTTCAGAAACGAGTAGACTCGATGGCGTTCCTAACAGTGTTTGTAAAGTGTTTCGTATCGATACCCACGCTGTTTGGTGAGAGCGTTGCAGCGTGGTTTGTTTCCATACAACACGTAAAAACCCCTAAAAATCCACTTGGAAGGCAATATATCCCTACATCACAAGATGCAACACATCGGTGAGCTGCTCGTTGTATAGATTAGTAAAGCACGAGGCCCACAGATGTTCATAGGAAACAAAATATAATAAGAATTTCTACAGAATATTAATCATTCCGGTTAGCTACTCAAAAAATTTTATTTATAAATTTTTTTTATTATTATGATAGGATACAAAATCAAATAGCTCTCAATAAACTGAATTTCGAACTTAATATAGTTTTAAAGTGTCCCTGTAATCACTTTAAATTTTAAATATGACTTGATGTAACTTTATGCACCAATTTATCATCTTTAAATAATCGATAAGTTTTAATAAAATCAGATTAAATTTCTAACAACATTTTGTCAATATTTCCATATTTTCCATGGCAACGTATAATTTTTCTTACTATCGCAATTTATTTTTGAAGTTAAAGGTTTCTGGTTATCTTTAAGTAAGCAACTTGAGCTTAACAACTAACGCAAATATATATTTAAAGTTTTAAATATTTTTCAACTCAAATATGCTGCGCTTTAAGATTTATAAAAAGTATAAGTGGATAAGAAACTTAAATACAGAATTTAAATTTTGACTTTTTTTATTCGTTGTTATTAAAAAATATAAAATAAAGATATATTAATTGCATCAACTTTTGTTTATTGATGTCTAATAAACAACTAATCCAAATACATAAATGCTATTATGGAATAAGGAACCGATTTTAACTGTCTATTCTTAATATTTCAAGTTAAAAAGTGTCCACAGTTTATCATAGAAGGTGCTGATGGAATTTTTTTCTTGTTTTCTCGTGCTTGTCAAGTCAAAATGTGACTTATAGGACGTATGGGGCCATCTCAACTTGTGATAAATGCATTAACATTGAGTAATTTTTTCCATCAGTATATATTTTGAATTGTCGGTTATCGAAAATTGATTAAACATAAAAATATTATAATTTAATAAAAAAAAATGTTTTAAAACATTTTCAGTTGTTGAGAGATGTCTATAGGACTGGAACAAATGCTTTTGTGAAAGTTGCCCACATCTAAAGACCATTTGCCAAAGTTGCTTCTCTTCCACTACCATTAAAGAAATATTTAGTGCATTTGATAAATTATCTTGTGAATTTAATAATTTATTCAACTGGATTGGATGTCAGTTAATTAGATAAAAGAGTACACAGGCATCGCGATTCTTTGAACCAGCCTCGCATTTGTTAGTATATATTTCCGAGAACGTTGTTGCCTGTTTAAGTTTGGCTACTATCTAAATACAACTGTAATATAATGGCTATTTTAAATATAAATTTCTCGATACAACAGTCAATATACTGCATGGATTTTGAGAACGCTGTGTAGAAACAAAGAACGAACTATAGTAGGATAAAAACAAATTAAATGATATGCTGGAGGTACTTTTGATTAAAAGTACTATTCGTTGTGAATTATCCTACATGTGTAAACTTTGAATAATGAAATTTACAGTTACAAAATTCTTTCAGTTTATGAGATTCGATCAGAAGAATGGCTCGAATATGGGATCTAAACAAATAATGTTTGCATCATAATGCCTTTATACATCGGTTATATCAGTTAAATACCAGTTTTCTATTATCAAGTTAAACAGTTAAAAATTATTTTATGAAGAATAGTGTTGTCACTCTTAAACACGAAAGAAAAACAAAAAAAAAACTGCAAATAATCTGTATTATTTTATATTAAATAAAAGCTAATAACAATATTTTATATTTAGAAGCGTAAAGCACAGTTATTTTTCGGACATTGGTTTGGTTTGATTTGTCGCTGTACAGTCATATTTTGCACACTTTAGGCTAAACACACCGGGACCTACAGTTTTAAGTGGATTCCGAACCACTACAAACATCCATGGCACCACCAGGACTCGAACCTAAAACCTCCGGCCCGACAAAAACAAGGAAAAAATGAAGTTGGATGTGTATCTTGATTAAATATTGATTAAAATTTCTACAACAGGAAAGAGACAGTTGATCTTTAAAATTAAATTCTTTAGTCCTCAATCTATTTTCTTATTTTGTGCACAAGTAGATAATGCTCAAAGTAACAGAATTACTGAATTCTATCAAAATATATTCATAATTAATTAAGTTATGTTTTTTTATATTTTATGTAAGTGTTAATTAAAATTACTCCAAGCGTAACAATTTTTATTTTAGATGAATAAATGTTTTCCCTTTATAATATACTTACAATGCTAAAAATTGGTATGATTTTTTAAACCTTATTGATATAATTCAGAAAAATTTTAACTGTGAAAGAACATAAAAACAAATATTAAAATGAAGAAGAATTGAAAAGTGACTAAATAAAAAATAATAGCCTAAATGTTTAGTGACCTTATTCGGTTGCTATGTCTTATTATGAATAGTGAGAATCTGGGATGGGGTGACATGTTCTTTTAAATTTGCCACTGCACTTTCAAAATCTTGTAAGACATCGAAGGCCAGGTTTTTTCCCTTTTAATTTTTTCTTATCTTTAAACGAAGTTACTGGAGTTGTATTGGTGGCAGAAGAGAGATTCTTCATCGCTTGATTTAAGAAAGTTAGAAATGCTGTTATATTTTCTAAGAGAACTTTTATAGAGTCTTGAAAAATGGATGCTCGTACGTGACATATTTATTAATTGCAAGCTTGCAATTCAGATGTGAGCGAATCCACAATTGGAGTGTAGTAAAGTATATGGCCAATTAAAATAAAAGGTGTTGTTGCTGTTGTTGTTGTTTCTTATCCCACTTGGCTGGCCAAGCCCACGAGCCCATACGTGTCTCATGATTGAAGGGGAAGGAAGCAGCTTCTGTTGTGATGGAGCACGCGTAGGTAGAAGTCTCACTTTTTGGCTCCGTGACGCTCTTTACAGTCATAGGAGACCGGGACCTACTGGCTTAAAGTGGATTCCGAACCACTACAAACATCCATGGCCCCGCCGGGATTCGAACCCGCAACCTGTGGCATCGAGCGCCAGAGCGCTAAGACACTCGGCCATTCAGGTCCCAAATTTGTGAATGCCAACGGCACGCGGTGTTCCCAGGTGGTCACCCACCCAAGTACTGCACTCGCGCCCAATGATGCTTGACTTCGGTGATCTAACGAGAACCGGTATATTCAGTATGGTACGGCCAGTTGGCTCAAAAGCAAATAAATGGTGGTTGAGGATTTTGGAAAATTATTCATCGTTACATTTACACACTTGATGTATCTGGTCAGTTAATGTAAACATCATTATAGTTCAAATAAATAATTATAAATAAATCCTTATAGTTCAACTAGAACATCAATGTAGTAACAACATTTGAGCGATGCAACGTGCTCAGATATTAGCAGGGAAGGAAATGCAAACAATCTGGATGATTATATTTTTACATCTGTCAAACAAATAAACTGATCAGTTGTTTATTAATAAAAAAAGTGTAGTATATTGTGAAAAATAAACTCAATTGCATTTTTTTCTGAAGATAAATGATAAGGATTAACTACCAATAGATATTAAAAGCGACTTTTTGGATGATTTTGAAGGTTTACTGTCATTTTATGTTGCCAATACAAACTTCGATGGCACCAACGCATTTTTACAAGTCTCCAATTGTTAAAAATAATTTGACATAAATAATGGCCCGGTTATCCTTGTTAAAAACCCATTACATTTATCCGATCTTCCAACAGCTAATTTCTACATTTTTTTAAACTGAAATTGAATTAATTTAAAACATTAAGTAGGCTTTAATTTTGCAGAAAGCGGCTAACGAGCAGCTAAATTTAAACGAGAGGCGTTTTTAAAATTTGAATTCAAGTAATGTTTTCAATAGTTGCACTGCACAAACATTGGTGGAGTTAGGAAAGATAACATTCTAAAGCTAAAGTAACTTAAATTTGTGTAACTTCTTGACAAATATTTTTAAAAAGTTCCCTGAATAATTTTTTGTACTCTAGTAGTAAGCAGTTTGTTTACTTGTGTAATCTTTTACGTAATATTTTACTTAACATAATATCTAAACAGTTACTGATCATGTTTATAGAATACATTAATTTCAAGAAAATTTTAATAAAGCCAAAATAATTTTTAAATAACAAGATGTTGCACAAATATTGAGATTGCATAAATGTTTTTATTCTGACAGAAGTTTATTTTGTAAAATTAAAACAATTTCTGTTCACATCTTTCATGAAACAACCAATTAACGAGCTATTGTTTATATTATAAAAGCCAAAAATAAAAAAGATAATGCGTAGGACAAATTTTTGCCTGATATCTTCCTCTGTAAAACAATTAATGCAAATTAAAAAAAAAAAGATTACATAATGATTGAATTTTGCTGAAGAATATCTGTAATAAAACAACTTACGAAATTAAGGTAAATATTTATCATTCTCGTATGCCTACCTTGAAATTTTTACTTTTTTCTAGGAAGTATTTCATGAACTGGATATACGCCACCAAATTGCAAAATTACAAAACTCAATTTTGACATAAGTTCATTATTTATACAAAACGTGCTTACGAATTTTCATCTCACCATTTATATCAACTTAGAATGAATAAATGATAAGTGCAAATTGTTAAAATTTATGTGTGGGCGAGCTAAGCGGCCTAGGGACAGGGGGAAGGGACCATAGGGATTCAAAATTTCAGTCGACTTAGGAAAAGGAACGATCTATAATTATCCCGGAAAGTAAAAGATGTTAAATGTTCCCACTTAGAGAATTAATTATAAATAGCGGACTGAATCCAAGTCTTGAATTAAACTTATGTAGATGAATATGCTTTCTCCGAAAGAGATAATAAATTCTGATGTAGAAAGTTGAGAATGAAATCAATTGTTGACGTTTCAGAATCAACACCAAACTCTCTCGTTTCTCTTTTAAATTAAAATTTAACGGTGCTTCGAGCACAGGGGGACAAACCTGGCGGAAATCAAATCTATTTAGGGAACATTAACAGCATTTTATGCCTGCTAAACACATACATATGCCGCTCGTGATGCACTGAAAGCTGCATTCAAATTCACGATTTTAATTTATTGTGACATTAAAATGTCTGCAGTTCGTTCATCGGATGAAAATGATACAGGGTCTGCTACAATCTACGAAATTTGCATATAATGATATGTCTGAACATACAGACATACCTGCTTTATTCATGTG
>BPLQ01012783.1:0-11280 GCA_021605075.1 Caerostris darwini
AAATACTTTTGGGTTTTATTATCTTTATAATAAATTTATAAAAATCTAAAGAAGCATTTAATTTTCCTAAAGCTTTATAAAATTATTGAAATATATTTTGTGAGAATTATTAAATTATGAATTTGTTAGAGACGTTATATTTTACATTGAGAGTAAATTACATCCAATTCTTTTCAGTGCATTTTATCAATAAATAGTTATTTATTTTTTTAAAATGAGCATTGATCATTGAAAATATTTGACTAACAATAAGTCTAAATGGCATATTATTTTCAGAATTTAAATTTTAAAACAGTAAATTTGTGCATGTAACGCATGTTTACTCAACAAAATACATTAATTTAAAGCATAGTGTAAAATACGAAGAGCAGAAATCTAAATATTATTGTTGTGAAAAACAAAATTTTGTAAATTATATTTTTGCATCTCATATTTCCAAATTAATTTAAAAGAGAAGAGTAAATTTAAAACATTCTTTTGCTTTCTACATTAAAAATGCAAAATAAAATACACAATAGTGATAAATAAAGCTCGACATTATTAGATAAACAGTTTTATTCAATAAACAGATAAATGTTTTTAAATTTTAGTTAATATTTTCTTCCACTAAACATAATACTATGCATTTTAAGTAAGATACAAATAGCCACAATATTTTGAATGTTTTACACTGAAATAAGTATTTGATAATTATAATTATAATATTTATAAAGAAATTTATAGAGAATCATAAAATCATAAAAAATATCATCATAGAATATCATCAAAAACATAAAGAATATCATCCAAATAATAAAGAATATCATCAATTTCATAAAGAAAGTCATTCATAACATCATAGTTTCATAACATCAAGTAAACTTTGCACCAAATAATATCTGAAAATTCTTCTATTAAAAATGCTTTTCTTAAATCGAAGTATTCTTATTTTGAAATAAAAGTAGTCTATTAAAAATAATTTATGTGTCCACACAAGGAATTCTATTTAATAAATTTTAAAACTACATATACATATACTATGTTAAATAAAAACAATGGCACAAGACGCTCAAATTGAATATCACGACGCTCAAAAACTAACTTTTACTTACCAAAATCCATACAAAATCTTCCTTTTCGACTGGGATATAAAATCAGAGGATGACTACAATTATAGCAGTGTTCCATTATGTTTCTCAAACATCGATGTCTGCACATCTGCAAAACAATTAATATATTATAGAAAGCATTAGGCAAAACCAAAATCAGAATACTCAAATTGTTTGTTGAATTGAGAAGCTTATCATACTCGTAACGTGTAAGTAAATTATTTATTATCTAATTAAAAGAAAGAGGAACAAGTGATAAAATAAAATAAAAATCGATAATAACCACTTTATGAAATACGTAATTTTATTATGCAATGTTCTTCCTTAAAAGGCAACGTTTTTAAAATGAATATTATTTTATACTCTCTCATTATGTAACCAACTGTGAGTTTTTGAATCCATATTTCTAGTATTTAACCTCTCTTTAAGTGAAGAATTAGCGTTAAAGCTAAGTCGGAATTTATTTTGCATCCTTAATCAATTTGAGATTTTGAATCGTATTCAATCATTTTGTATAGTATCGTATTCGTATCATTAATTACCTTTTAAAATAAACAACTAAGGCTTCAGAACCTTTATTATTTTTGCCTTTACTTCAAAAAAATTCTTATACGATAATAACATAATATCAAATAAATAATTAACAGGAGGTACAGAGTTATTATCATATTTTTTTTGAAATATTAACCTGTTTGTAACTTTTCCATATAAATACGTTATTATACAATTAGTTTTAATGCAAATGAAGTTTTACGCGGAAGATTTTAAGAGCTATTCTTGAAGGTTCTAAGGAAGAAATATTGTTGGAGAAGACGGTGCAGCGCAAAAATTTATAAACGATATAAAGACTCAGATATTATAAAATATTAAGATCAATAGATTAAACTGGGCTGCTCATGTATTTAGAATGAATGATTTAAAGCCTGTAAAAAGGCTTGTTTCGACAAAACCACAGGGACAAAGAGGAAGAGGACGATTCAAGTTGAGATAGATAGACGTAGTTGAAAAGGAATTTGCGGTACTAAAGGTTAAGAATTGGAGGACCATTGTCACCCAGAGGAATTCATGGCAATCTCTTTAAAGAAAAGCCTTGACCCAACATGGACTGTCTGCTATTGATGATGATAATAATGATGATAAAGTTTTAACGGCAGTCTAGGGTATATTTTGGTAAATTTTCGAATTGGGTTCTCTCGGATTAAAGCCTGACATGTAAAGGCGAATCAAAAGTGCTCGCATTTATTCCGGGAGGGGTATGATATATAAATATGCCAGAAATTGTTCTTCAAGCTTCAATCGGAGGAGAGGAGAATACAGAGCCTCAAATTCCGCCTTTGAATGAATGAATTGCAAAGTATAGTGCAGTAGTACTGAAAAAGTATTGTGCAGTAGTCCCCCTCGCCCAACCATCCATTGGTTGTTCTAGTAGCAAATGATCTCAGATAAAAGAAACCAGTAATTGAAAATTAGTAATGAACGTTTGAAGAACAATTTCAAAACACTCACTTGTTGGGAACGAGGTCCTGTTCGATTAGCGTTCACCCACATTTCTGTATAGTTCATGCAGTCAGTTTTGTATGGATACGGTAGAAGATGTTCTTCACGCTGTAATGTAAAATTTTGAGAAGTACAATTTTAATTGATTCTATATTCAATGCACTAGATATTTGCTTAAAAATACTATGAAATAATTCTCTTAAAAACATTCAGTGACTTTTCTTTCCTTTTATTTTTATATTACACAGAGCATATAATTCTCGCCTCTTCTTCGTCATGATTAAAATTATCACAAAAACAAGTAATATAAAAAAAAATTAAAGCCAATTCCCACTTTTTTTTCACTGTATTGCAGAAAGTCCTTTATAAATAATTTTAATTCTTTTTTTTTTTTAAGTTTACCTGGTCCCATCTATTGTAAATATATGCAACTTAAATCTAAAGAAAAACAAAAATTAATTAATTAAATTTAATTACTGAATTAACATTGGAAAAAAAATGTATTAACATAAAGTGTCATCCTCTACAAGTTCAAAAAAAGGTATTTGAACTTGAGTGGATGAATAAAAAGTATTTCATTAACGATTGAAAATTTGAACACGATATATATAGGGAGAGTGTGAGCTAATAGAAGGAATTGAATAAACATGATATTAAAAATACTGAATGAAATCATGAAATGCTCATCTTACCAATTCTACTGATATTCGATACAGGAAACCAGGTTTCATAAAAATTCCTTTTTCAAATGGGTTCACAGCTTCAAATGGAGAATGTATCGAAAACAGTACACCAGGTTCCGAATTTGGGTAAAACATTTCATCTTCTTCAGGGTCAAAAACAAATTCAGCAGCATCATTGAATTTAACTAGAAAAAAATATTGCTATTTAAAACTATACAAGAGTAATTACATAAATAAATTTAAGAAAATATTTCTAAATTTGAAATTATTTTAATCATTTTAATATTTAACTACATAAGTTCAATTACTTTTCACTATTTAAGAATTTTTTTTATCTTTACACCTCAATTACCTTTTAAGAAAAACAATGTAAAAGAAATTTTATCAGGACCTGTGGCACATAGCATCACTAAAAGTGCTGTTTACATTTATTGAGTGTCTTAAATAAATCCTTTCTGCCATAAACGTTTTATTTTAAAAATAAATCATGCAAATAGACATCTATGGTCATTATAGTTGAAGTAGTTTTCTTTTAAAATGTCACAATCGCAAATACGTTCCCATACAACACGTATCTAATAATATGATTGTTTTAACGCCATATATTCTATGGATGATATAATACTACTATTATACTAACGTCGTAAATATTCTACCAACGCATTGTACTCATATGGTAAAAAAAAAATTGGAAATATATGACGTGTTGAAAAGTGAATGGATATAATGAATTCAAGATTTTGAATGAATCATTGTTCGTATTGCACGCTCAATAAATTTATAGAGACTGTAAATTCATCCATGTGTGTATTGTATTGAAATATCCATTGCGATTTAGATTTCAATATAACATGAAGATAAATTTTAAAATTCCCATTGAAGAGCATTGACATGCGTTAGACCCTTTGACTCTTAATTCCTATTGTTAGTATTTTGTCAACGAAATATATCGTTGTCTCACTTCCAAGATATATTAATTCCTTAAAAATGTTGTATTAATTTATTATATTGAATCTTTTATATTTGCTTTTTTGTGATTTTTCTTGATGGTGCAGGGCTGTTTTAATGTTTGGGTTTTATTTTGCTTTTTAAGATAAAGAAACATGTTGAAAAATTTATTACAAAAAATTGGTTAGAACATTGTCATTACTATTTGAATTTTTTTGTCATTATTACCTATTTTTATGTTTCCCTGAAATAAGTGAGACGAATTGTTATTCCTTTTATACAAATTCGGGAATAATATATATGACGCTTATTTCTTCAGTGTTTTCTTTCTGCTTCTTAGTTCAAATGATACGAAGCAATTTAATTATTACTGAAATCTATTTTGTAATCGTTTATCATCTAAAAAATTAAATTAAACTTTCCTTTTCTTTTATTCAGATTTCTTAAAGACCATTTCCTTATTATTAGCTTAGTATTATTATTAAAGCCATTAATTACCATAAACGTATTATTAATATATTATTATTCATTACGTAAATTATTATTATAGCCATTCATAACCATAAACATGCACTATAGAGAGGTGTTTAATAGGATTCCCAAATATGAGAGAGAATTTCTGAATTAAGTCCTAAACTTAATAATTTCACTATTCATGTAACTTCTATCCGTATAAAAGTTCTCGATCTATATATTTTAAAAAGATGTTTTAAGAAAAACTGTAATACAATATTTTTTTTATTAATTAGATTTGGATACATTCTTTAATTTACTGTATCATAAAAATAGACTCTTTAATTCATCATATATCCTTTCGAAACATATTTATATATAAATTCGCCCAAGAAAATAATATTTTTTTTATTATCACTGTACTTTATAAATTCATTTGAAAAAAATCAGTGCCATATTGACTTGTTCGTCACTTATTATGATTGAAAATATACATCAGATGGGAGATTTGTTTTCGACCGATTCACATTTGTAATTCCGAATTATATAAATATTTACGAAAATTAATTTTTCTTTTCAAACTTCTTATTAACTATTTCTGTTTTTTTTTGTAATGAAATGTTTTGATCCCTTTTCATTAAATTTAGTAATAGTTCAAGAAATCAAGTAAGAATTTTAAAATACATAAGAGCAAATGTATTTAAACCAACGACAAAAATCTCATATATTGATTATAAGTTTTTCGTCTAAATAATTATTCACTCTTTATTGATGTCAAAGATTCTTAAGATTAATAATAGTGTTTTTAATTTATTTTCTTACTTATTTTTCTAGTCATATATTTAGGTTCGAGAGAGTTGTCAACTCGGTCATTTAGGGCAAAACAAGATGCAATGTGGAATTCTTCTTCATTTGCTCGTGGAAGAGGTCCAACAAGTTTTCCTCTGATAAAAAAGGAGAAATATATTGAATTTTTATTGTTATGTGTTTATATAACAGCAAAATTTAAAGATAGAAATCAAAGAAAAAGTACACAACTTATTATAAAAGCCAAAAATTTGTAATAAAACAATATCTAAATTGCACGTAACTTGGTCATAAAATCTTTAATTCCTTGCATTTAAAGCAATAAATATCCTGTACAAAACGACTAAGCAAATCTCAATAAAGTTTTACTCTTATTATAAGTAAACTATTATTTACATCCTGTTATTCCTGTCCCAAAAAATGTATAAAGTTATACATATACAAAATTATCCTAATTAAAGTTCTCTTGCTTTGACAATTCTGCATTGTAATGATAACATATTTCTGATTGGTATTATATAAAGAATGAAGATAGAAATCTGCAAAAAAAATTTCCATAGTTGCAACAATGAAGACTCGTAGAAAAGGGAAATGATTTTTAAAAGTAGGATAAAAAATGCTATTATAAATGCTTGTTCTCCTCTGCGCTTTAAACTGAGATTTATTCATCCTGAATATGAGATATGTAGCAGTTAGTAAAACCTGTTTTATTGACTCATATTTTACCATCCTATTTTAAAGAAATTTTTTTTTACTATCATATTTTACAACGGTCACTATTTGGAACAGAAAAGGAAGCTGGCACTCTCTTTATTCTGCTGTTGGAGAAGAAAGAGATGAAATGACTTTCAGACTTTTGGTTTTCTTATACCTTTTCAAGGCAAAAGACACTGGTACTTTCAGTTCATCTTCAATTTTCGGATTTTAGTCAGAGCGCATATAATTCGGAGAAACAATGTGCTGTTAATGTACTCTAATTCCTACGACTTCAAGGTAAAAACAAAAAGGGCCCATTCTTGTTTACTACAATGCCCATCATGTTGACAGAGGGCAAGCGTCTTTAACTGTTTTATGAAAGTATGAGAAAGTCGCAAAGTGCCCATGAAAATTAATAGTAGCTGCTTATATCTTTGAAAGCTGTCAGAAAAATATCTCGATTTTTGGAGTTTAGAAATTAGGCTATTCAACATATAGGAAACAGAAACTGTTGAGATAGATATCACCAAAATGGATTAAACAGTTGCAGCTAGTTAATTCTATTAATCATTCTCCCACTAAAATTTGTGCAATTATATTGTAATTGAGTACATATATTATAAACCACAATGTGATAATTTCGAAAAAACATATGTATTTTTATCTGTATAAAGTTTTATAATCAACAGTTGCTGATGAAGATTTGGAAAAATGTCTGCTATTAGGATACATTCTTTTATTTATTTAAAATTAAAATTAGATGATCATTACAGGAAGAAAAGAAACAAAATTTCAACTGAAAAAAAGAGTGAAGAACAAATAATTTATGTATTTTGGAAAGGGTTACAAAAAATCCCGCTTCATTCATATAAGACTGAAATTGCTCCATCACTCATGAACTTATTCACTGTTGTTTCATAAACTACAACCATACTGATCTTTTCATTGTTCTTCAAAAATGCTTTTGAAATTTTGACTCCTTTTGTGATAGCCTTTACACTTCGAATACATATTAAAATTTTTGCAGTAGTCTAAAAGAAGCAGAGGTAGTAATTATTAACAAATAACTTGACGAAAGATGGAATAGCTTTACATATCGTATGATCCATGGTTTAATCAACAATTAATTTCTAGTAAAATTTTCTACTACATTGTATAAATCATTAAAATTGGTCTCGCTGATGGTATTCATGCTATCAAATAGATGGATGTAAAAATAATAACATGTAGTAAATTCAAATACCACACATAAATGAACAGTTTATAGAAGATGCAGTTCAACAAATAAAGATACCAAAATTTTCCATCTTAACTGTAATAATAATCATAGACAGAATTTTTTTAGAACTAATAATGCTGTTATAGATTTATTCGGGTATCAGTAGAGTAAGACTTTATTTCTCAAAAACACCTGCATTTTTCAAATTTATTCATTTGTTATGCACTTTTTTATTTTCCTTTTTGACTGGAAAATTCGCATAGATAGTTCATTTAGTTGGTGGAAAAGTAATAAAAGTAGTTTAATGTTCTATTGTCTTAAAAATTAGAGTTATAAGATAAATTTATTGTAAAATATTGTTTTACACTAGAAGTTACGATCATAACCAAATATATGTTAACTCACTTTCCTACAAGCATATCATCACCTTTATGCCCAAGCTCCAGTATAGCTTTGGTTGTTAGTGAGACATTCAAATTGCTTATATCTGGTACCTGTAAAATGTACGTAATACCTAACTATTATTAATAATCACAATACAAAAATACATATTTTCATTATATCACATATAAAATGTATATTCTTCCTCTTTTATTTAAATGGATAAGATATAGTCAATGAAAACAAAAGATAAATATAGAAAACAAACATTACATGTGATTTGCTTTTTAATAACTTTTAGAATGAAAAGTTAGAAATATGCTCGAGCACATAGATATTGCACAGCGATGTCAGCTACATGAAATAAAATAGTTTCGGCTTAAATAAATAATTTAATAAAATAATTTTTAATGGATCAATAAATTATTTTTGTTAGTAGTTTTTGGCAAAATTTATTTGAAAAATAAATATCGGTGGGGAATTAAATTTTAAGATTTTATATAACTCGCCTTAACCTGGTGAAATACAGCATTCATTATTATCCAATAATTTTTTCCCCTCTTTGTGCTAATGTATGTTTATAAAGTTTTTTTTTCTCTTTACGCTAATGTATGTTCATAAAGTAAATCGAAACTATTACAATAAAAATAAAAATAAAATAAATCTACCTTATTTTTTACAATAACTTAAAGTATGGTAGTGCTAGTAAATTTAATGAATATATTTTTTTGGAAATATTTAACTAATATCTTCACCAGGTGGCGTAAGTCATTCTTTCACACCCTTGCTCCACCTGGTAATGTGAAAAAACAAAAGAGGTCCAGGAAAAAACTGGCTTTTTATTTAATGAAAAAAGAGCTAATGAATTTTTTTAGCAATTTATTGCTAAGCATAAAATTAAAAAAAAAAAAAAAGAAAAGAAAAAGTGTTTAGGAAATAAAAACAGATTGGCGAATCTCGTGCTTTATATGTATACATTATGTGACTGCATCAATAAAAAAAAATTACTTTACAGTATAGTTTTTGCTTCCAAGCAAAGAAGAAGTTTTAAATAAATATAAAATTCCAGAAATAATTTAAAAAAATTTCTGTTTCATTAACGAATATAAATTTTTTAAGTAAATTTACATAAATAAAAAACTAATTTTTATTACATATTAATAACTATTCAATCCGATAAGTACTTAATTATAGGATAATTTTCTTATTATTAATCATTGAAGTATATAAAACTTACTACTTAACAATTGATTTATATAATTAATAAATATACTTTGTTCCTATTTATATTAAAAATATAAATAAGTATCAGAGCAAAATTTTTTAACCGTAAAATTTGCAGTTATTATAATTTAAAATTTATTTTAGTATTTAATTTCGTAAGTATTTATCTGTCACTTAATTTTAAAAATAAACTGAATAAAAAAATATAAATTATGAGAGAAAGTTTGTCAAACACATGATCTGAAATAATTTTCCTTTTTCTGATAATATTATGCACAATATTATAAGTCTGAAAATACTTTGATAGATATTTTTTTAATTAATGAAAATAAAACAACGCTCATGTTATCTTCAAATACATATATATTGATTTCAAACTTTAATACAATAAATAGATTTTTTTCCCAAAATATTATGAATTATATAAATGCTTTCAACGCCTAAATTATTAATGATACACATACATACCTTTGTATTATTTCCTTTACAATAATGTGGATACGCTGTGCATAACTCTTCATCAGCTTCCACACAGTTATTTGGATAGGCAGCACAAAATTGACTTCTTTTTATTCTACAATTATGTGATTAATACAAATATAATGATGTTCATTGAGAAAAAAAAGACTCACTACTTAAACAACAATAAAAACTCAAAAATTAATTCATTTCTTTCTTTTTTTAAAATATTTAATTACTTTTAATACATTAGATTTATATTTATTTTTAATTTTTATATTTAATTGCTTTACTTTTTTATGGATATATACGTAATACGTTTAATTCATTAAATGAAGACTTTTACACCTATTTGTTATGCACTTATAAAGACTAAAATGACTAAATTCTTAGAATAATAGATTTTTAATTAAATTTTTTTATTATAATAAAACACTTTTTACTGAAAACTTGTAAATTATAATTGTCATCCTAAAATTTTCAAAGCCATGACTTTACATATCTAATTTTAAAAAGTTAAATTAAAATTTTCGCAGAATGAATAATATATTATTATCTTTATCTTTAATTGAATAGTCAAATTAATTTAATCACATTAATATTAAACATTTTAATTATTCTGTAATCATTCCAGATTAAAATGTTTAAGTGCAATTACGAAACTGTAAAATATGGAACATTCTTTTGCACTGGCAATTTTGGCGAAAATCACATTTTTTTAAAAATGTTTTATGAATGAATTTTAGAAACAAAAAAAAAGTAGATTTACTTGATAAAAATCATACTTCTATACTCTTTTTCATGATGAGAAATTAATTTCAGTTAATATAACAATAATAACAAGAATAAGAAGCAGAAAATTTCAAACTAATTTTAATATTTATAATTTTAATTTAGATCATAGATTTGTTATAATAAATGCTTTTGTTTAATGTATTGCTTTATAAAGATACAAGAAGAAGTACAATGAAGAAATATCTAATTAAACAAGTATAGGATGTACAGATGATGAAAATACTATGATTTTAAGGAAAAAATTGCTGAAACGACTAGAAATCTGTGCAAATGTATCCCGCTATGATGTATACTTGTGTACATCCTGGTAATGAATGAGTTTAAATGTTTGATAGCATTTTAAACCCTCGATATTTTTGGTGACAGAATATGGCGACCAGTAGGACCAGTAGGCTAAGGTCCTGGTGAAAATGTTGGCTAAGCAATATTTTGAAAAGGACATATTTAATTCTATAAAATGCCAGTCAGATGATGTTTCATAATATTATGTTAGAAAATGGCCTCATGAAGACGCTTATAAAGGTTCACCGAATACCATCCACAAAACGCTGAGCTGTTAACAAAATACGTAAACAACTAGAAGTTATCTGTTATCGTAACAAATCATTTTCCACACTATCAACAGTAGTAATAGTTGTGTGCCGCTGAGAAGCAAAGTTTATTTGGGACAGCTGAACTTATATTTTCCCCACACGAATGGGATGGACATCTGTTCCGAGACTGAAGAGAGATTCATCATTGAGCACTGTGGGATTCAAGACTGCTGGCAATCATAATGAGCGAACAGAGTACCATATGACTTTCCCTATATTGAGTGGGGATTAAAACTAAACGATTTGAAGGGTAACGTAATCATTACCTTGTGACAAACAATTGCATCGAAATTGTGGCAAGTGTCACAGAAGTCATGCCAGACACTATAGTATATTTTATGATGGAGAATGATGCCATTAGTATAGTGTAGATGTTTAATATTAGTAGTATATACATCTACACTATACTAATGTATGTATAATATTAGTTAGTATAG
>BPLQ01012784.1:0-82500 GCA_021605075.1 Caerostris darwini
TAAAGAAACTCTTTCTTACGAATTCTGTAAAATATGAACGAATTGAATAATAAGAGCATCATTGAATAAATAAGAAGGAATAATAAATGCATCATTACGAATAAATAAAAGCATGTTTGATATAACATTGGAGCCATTAGATAATTGCAAACTGTGTAAATTTTTAATAATTTAATTGTTAATTTATTAAGTTAACAATTTGTAGTAAGTTGTAAATCTCGTAGAATTCTTAAGAATCTCATCTTTCTTAAGAATTCTTCGGCATATGAAAGTGAGTGCAGTAGAATTTCAGTGCTTTAATTGTAACGATTTGTCAGTAAATTAGAGATTGAAAATTTATTAGAGTTGTAACTTTAATTGATCAATAAAATTGATTGATTAAATAAGAAGTAATAATAAGTACGAATAAATAAGAGTAGGATTGCTATAAACCTGGAGCCATTACGTTATTGCAAACGGTGAAAAATTCTATGTTTTAATTGTATTGATAACTTAACAGTTTGAAGTAAGTTATAAGTTTCGTGGAATTCTTAAGAATTTCATATTTTTTAAAAAATTTTCTACATCTGAACGAATTGATAAGAACGAGTTAATTAGAGCATGATTGATATAATTCAAGGAAGAAACCATTAGATTAATATAAACTTTAGAAATTTCTGTTTTAATTTAAACGATATGTAAGTTAATCACAGACTAACATTTTGTAATTAAGTTGTACGAATCTTAAGAATCTCATGTAAGAATTAAGAAACACTTTCTTAAAAATTCTGTAAAATATGAACGAATTGAATAATTAGAGCATGATTGAATAATTTAGAGGTGAATAATAAGAGTATGGTTACGAATAAATAACAGCGTGATTTATATAACACTGTAATTGGTAATTGCAAACGGTGGAAATTTCTGCTTTAATTGCAACGATATGTCGATTAATCACAGTTTAAAATTTTGTAATTAAGTTGCAAGTTTTGTAGAACTCTTAAGGATCTCATGTAAAATTCTAAGAAATCTCTTTCTTAAGAATTCTGTGAAATATGAACGAATTGAATAATAAGAGCATGATTGAATAAATAAAAGGGAATGATAAAAGCATGATTAGTAACAAATAATGATGGATATAACACTGGAGCCATTAGAAGATACATACGATGAAAATTTCTATGTTTTAATTATATTGATAAGCTAAGATTTTGTAGTAAATTGTAAGTTTCGTAGGAATCTTAAGAATTCTTCATATATGGAACCAAAAAACATGCGTGTTGCCAAATGCTCTCGCATAACTTCTGACAAATCTTCAGAGAAAACGTTGTAAGTAGATATTGCTTATGAAATCTGCTGCGAAGATTTAATGTTAACTACATGGTGATAAGGGTGAGTTTAAGAATTTCAAAGCAAAAAAGGTGATTAATTCTAGAAGAGTTAGATGGAACAGACGAGTTAATCTAGAAGATTTAGATAGAACAGACGAGCTACTCTAGTACTTACTAGTATCTAGACTGACTTATGATTTATTTGTATTGTTTAAAATTTTAGTGCTCTCTCAGATTCAAATGTTTTTTAAGAAAGATGATAATAGCAATCGACTTTGCTAAAAAAGTACTAATTTTTCAATAGCTTCATTGGGAAATTGACTTTATATATTTCATATGGTTTTTAGCAGAAACTACAGATTTATATATTCACACATTCATAATTTTTCAAAGAGATATGGTCATCATCGTATGTTTCGGAGAACTAAATCATTATTAATTTTTTGAAAATTTTTTTCCTTCTTCAACATCTAAATGCATATTAGTGGAAAATATCCCTAAAATGTACATATATTTTTATATATACATTTCAAAACTTTTGAATTTATTTATTTAAGGGTATTTTTCCCATTCTTTGTGAAACAGGTATAAAAGAAATTTGAAACCATGTGTCGTTATTGATCAGTACATTATCACAGTGAATGTCTTGCAAAGATTACAAGGCTGTGTTTGCCTTGGTTGTATATAATAAGTTTTAACACCAAATCAGTATTTGTTTATTGCTATCAGTATTTGTATTAGTATCAGTATTTGTTTATACATAACAATATATCATAGTGTATATTTTTGTAAACAATTTTAGTGCCAAGCTGGTGAGATTCGCTCCAGGTGTTTCCCTGTCTGGTATAATTAATACAATTTTATTGGGAAAGAGTTTTTCAATTGAATGCATTGCTATTATTCTGACTTATATGACCTTTTTATTATTATCTATTGTTATAAATGACTTCAACTTTTTGAACATCTATACTGATTTACTATTTATTTTTTGAAAAATTGATATGTTGCAGATAACTTATAGTGGTTGCACTCAAAAGTAGAAACTGATTTTTGTGAGCATAAAAGCAACGAGCGAATGGATCAAATGGTTTTTATCTATCGGTATTTTTGATATCCAGGGCTAAAGATGTTTGTTTGGAAATGTGTCCATTCTAGGCTTGTGTATTTTAATGCATTGATGGTTGTTGCACACACACACACACAAAAAAAACCATTGGCGTCAGTTGCTGAAAAAGAAATTCGTAAATCATTTAACATATATTTCTTTTCTTTATATAGTAAATTGTATGTAGTATAAATTAATTTGGTATGAAATTTATAATATTATAAAATAGTAAATAAAGCATTTAATACATAAAATTAAATTAATTTTCTAGTTTTTAAATCTATTAATTTAATTATTCAAATAAGTTTAATAATTTGCTCTATTTTAGTGTAAATAAGCTGAGAGTAAGTGAGCCAAATGGTTTTTATCCATAGATATTTTTGATATATACGCCAAAAAATGTTTGTTCTCAAATACTTGTGCATTCTTGGCTTGTGCATTTTAATGTATTATTTAGCATTAATCGACTAAATATTATAGAAATATAAAAAAAATGGTACTAAATATTATAGAAATATAAAAAAATGGTACTAAATATTATAGAAATATAAAAAATGGTACTAAATATTACAGAAATATAAAAAATAGTATTAAATATTACGGAAATATAAAAAAATGGTATTAAATATTATAGAAATAAAAAAATGACCCAAACAGGTATTCTGTATTCAGGCTTGGGTTTTATTGACCAAATTTCTGATCTTCTAGTTCGCTATAAGTTAGAAATAACTTAATGGCGAATTTTTATAATACATAAATGTTATTTTTTTTTAATAAAAATAAAGCTTTATTATAAATCATATTGTATTCTTTCATCAAAATTTAAAAATTTTATAAAGAAATTACTTTCACATTTTTAAAAAAGTAAAACCGGCATATATGCCAGTGAGTTGCAGTTGTTTTTATTTAAATATTAGAATATAATCTCTGACATACATAGGTCAGTATTTTTAGGATTTAACCATATAATACCTTAACGAGAATGTTGCAATTGTGTTAACCATTGATAAATGTTTGCAGTTGTGATGTTCATTTAATTTACTTGTGTCGATCATGAATTATCATCGTATCAGGATGAATAACTGAGTTCACTGAAACAATTCACGAGAATTGAAACTTTGACACTTGAATCAGTCTCTGTTTACATGAACTGTTTCCGTGTATTCAGTTATAAATAACTCCTTTACGGAAATTTATAACTCAGTTATTTACAACTTATATGAATGCACTTATATGACACAAAATCAAACTGATTAAATAATATATATCGAAATATTATCGGATATATCGGAGTCAATATATATTATATATATATATATATATATATATATATATTGCCAGAAGGAATCTCATATGAAAATCTTTTATAAACACTTAAGCGGACTTGATTAACGGTTTGGTGGATAACGCTTTGTTTCGGAGCTAGAGAAGTGCAGTTTGAATACCTGACTATCAAAACTGCTGTGTCTATGTTGGGCATAAATATGATAAATCCGAAGGATGCAGATGCTATCCCTGGGTAATGTTAGTTCGAAATGATGAGAGCAAGAATGTGGGTGTAGTATAGCAGGTGCATCCTGATGCAACTCTGAATAACACTGAATCTGCTACACAAAATCGTTCTTAGGGTGAAAGATCTCATGTCAAATGAGTCAATGTTTGAAAATATCACTTTGGTCAAAGTGATATTTTAAAACATGTGTCTTGAAAATATCCCTTTGATATTTTCAAGATACGTGTTTACTTTAGAAAAATAGCAATATATTAGCATGGTGCAATAGATTCGCTGCGCTGTGGTCATTGGACAAATAAGTTTGAGGAACTCTGATGTGCCAAAAGTGAACATTTTGATTAAGAAATAGCAAGTATAGCAGGTGCCTCGTGATGAGCTCTGAATAACGCTATATCTGCTACACAGCAATTATTCTAGGGGTGAAAGGTTTTATGTTAAAGGGGTCAGTTTTTGAAAATGACACTTTGACCAATGTCTTTGTTTTAGAAAAATTACAATATATTAGTATGGCGTAACAGATCCGCTTGGTGAAGCTGACCCTGTAGTCTTTGGGCGAAAAAGTTAGAAGAACCCTGTTGTGCCAAGTATATGATCCGAACATGAAGAGATAGTAGGTGATTTGTGATGCAGCTATGGATAACTCTGAATTTGCTATACAACAAGCATTCTTGGGGTGAAAGATCTCATGCCAAAGGGTTTAGGAATGAAAATGCCACTTTGACCATTGTCTTTGTTTTAGAACAATTACAATATATATTAATATGGTGTAATAGATTCGCTGCAGTGTGGTCATTGCAAAAAAAGTCTGAAGAACATTGATATGCCAAAAGTGAACCTTTCGATGCAGAAATGCAGTAGGGTGACGGTCCCCCCGAAGTCGCGCGGAGGGCAACGGTAGCTCGCTCTAGGGATCCTGTCAAGATCTGTCCACCCTCTTTTGGCTTGGAAGTTAATGAATATTTTATTGTTACTGCTCTTGAACTTCGCTTCGAGCCACTTTGCCTTTTTCTTTTTTCCCCCCGCCTAACAGAGGATCATACTGAATCATTGCTGTGAACATTTGCCACCGCATTTTTTTTTCCCACTTCTTTTGAGTTGCAAGATTAGAGGTTTTTTTTTTTTATTCCTTTATTTGAAGAAAAATTCACACAATAATTTTGGACAGTGGACTTAAATTTTTTTACCTTTGCACTCACTTATTAAAGTGAATCTATCTCTTCCCTATCCCGAATTTTCTTCCTTTCCGAAACCTGTTGTCTTCATTAAATATGTGTATTGTCTATAAATACCGGATATTCACCACTGGAATAATAGATATGTAGCAGTTTCACTGTTACTCAGGATGCATCATAGGGATCTGCGGCCTTTCACTTACATTGTGCCACCAAGAGTTTTACAAACATCTTCAGAGATGGTGTCAAGGGCACGCACTTTTCTGGCCCTCTTCCACAAGAACAACGAAAATACAATATCAACAGATTTATCATACCTATTCTTGACATAGTTACAATCATTATTAAAATAGTTATAGTCATTATTAAATATCATAGCAGTTATTCAATACCATTTATATAATTAATATGTGAATAGAAATGTTTGGCGAAAAGAACAACCAAAGTACATTCCGATCAACTGATTTATCATACCCATCCTTGGCATAGGCACAGTCATCATTAAGTGTTACAATAGTTATTAAGTACAATTTATATAATTATTATATGAATAGAAAATTTGGCGAAAAGAACAATGAAAGTACATTCAGATCAACCTACTTATTATACCCATCCTCGGTTAGACATAGTCATCAGTAATTATCATAGCAGTTATTCAGTGCATTTTATATATTTAATATGTGAATAGAAATGTTTGGAGAAAAAAACAACGAAAGTACATTCCTATCAACAGATTTATGACACCTATCATCGGTATAAATACTGTTATCATTATTATCATAGCAGTTATTCAGTACAATTTATATAATTAATATGTTAATAGAAATGTTTAACTAAAAGAACAACGAAAGTACATTCTCATCAACATATTTGAGATACCCATCCACGGCATAGATACAGTCATCATTAAATATCATAGCAGTTATTCAATACAATTTATATAATCCATTACAATCATGGAGCCACACCAACTTATATAATTAATATGTTTATAGAAAAGTTTGACGGAAAGAACAACGAAAGTACATTCCCATCAACATATTTGAGATACCCCTCCACGGCATAGATACAGTCATCATTAAATATCATAGCAGTTATTCAATATAATTTATATAATCCATTACATCATGGAGCCACACCAACTTATATAATTAATATGTTTATAGAAAAGTTTGACGGAAAGAACAACGAAAGTACATTCCCATCAACATATTTGAGATACCCCTCCGCGGCATAGATACAGTCATCATTAAATATCATAGCAGTTATTCAATACAATTTATATAATCCATTACATCATGGAGCCACACCAACTTATATAATTAATATGTTTATAGAAAAGTTTGACGGAAAGAACAACGAAAGTACATTACCATCAACATATTTGAGATACCCCTCCACGGCATAGATACAGTCATCATTAAATATCATAGCAGTTATTCAATATAATTTATATAATCCATTACATCATGGAGCCACACCAACTTATATAATTAATATGTTTATAGAAAAGTTTGACGGAAAGAACAACGAAAGTACATTCCCATCAACATATTTGAGATACCCCTCCGCGGCATAGATACAGTCATCATTAAATATCATAGCAGTTATTCAATACAATTTATATAATCCATTACATCATGGAGCCACACCAACTTATATAATTAATATGTTTATAGAAAAGTTTGACGGAAAGAACAACGAAAGTACATTACCATCAACATATTTGAGATACCCCTCCACGGCATAGATACAGTCATCATTAAATATCATAGCAGTTATTCAATACAATTTATATAATCCATTACATCATGGAGCCACACCAACTTATATAATTAATATGTTTATAGAAAAGTTTGACGGAAAGAACAACGAAAGTACATTACCATCAACATATTTGAGATACCCCTCCACGGCATAGATACAGTCATCATTAAATATCATAGCAGTTATTCAATACAATTTATATAATCCATTACATCATGGAGCCACACCAACTTATATAATTAATATGTTTATAGAAAAGTTTGACGGAAAGAACAACGAAAGTACATTACCATCAACATATTTGAGATACCCCTCCACGGCATAGATACAGTCATCATTAAATATCATAGCAGTTATTCAATACAATTTATATAATCCATTACATCATGGAGCCACACCAACTTATATAATTAATATGTTTATAGAAAAGTTTGACGGAAAGAACAACGAAAGTACATTACCATCAACATATTTGAGATACCCCTCCACGGCATAGATACAGTCATCATTAAATATCATAGCAGTTATTCAATACAATTTATATAATCCATTACATCATGGAGCCACACCAACTTATATAATTAATATGTTTATAGAAAAGTTTGACGGAAAGAACAACGAAAGTACATTCCCATCAACATATTTGAGATACCCCTCCGCGGCATAGATACAGTCATCATTAAATATCATAGCAGTTATTCAATACAATTTATATAATCCATTACATCATGGAGCCACACCAACTTATATAATTAATATGTTTATAGAAAAGTTTGACGGAAAGAACAACGAAAGTACATTACCATCAACATATTTGAGATACCCCTCCACGGCATAGATACAGTCATCATTAAATATCATAGCAGTTATTCAATATAATTTATATAATCCATTACATCATGGAGCCACACCAACTTATATAATTAATATGTTTATAGAAAAGTTTGACGGAAAGAACAACGAAAGTACATTCCCATCAACATATTTGAGATACCCCTCCACGGCATAGATACAGTCATCATTAAATATCATAGCAGTTATTCAATACAATTTATATAATCCATTACATCATGGAGCCACACCAACTTATATAATTAATATGTTTATAGAAAAGTTTGACGGAAAGAACAACGAAAGTACATTACCATCAACATATTTGAGATACCCCTCCGCGGCATAGATACAGTCATCATTAAATATCATAGCAGTTATTCAATACAATTTATATAATCCATTACATCATGGAGCCACACCAACTTATATAATTAATATGTTTATAGAAAAGTTTGACGGAAAGAACAACGAAAGTACATTACCATCAACATATTTGAGATACCCTCCACGGCATAGATACAGTCATCATTAAATATCATAGCAGTTATTCAATATAATTTATATAATCCATTACATCATGGAGCCACACCAACTTATATAATTAATATGTTTATAGAAAAGTTTGACGGAAAGAACAACGAAAGTACATTCTCATCAACATATTTGAGATACCCCCTCCACGGCATAGATACAGTCATCATTAAATATCATAGCAGTTATTCAATATAATTTATATAATCCATTACATCATGGAGCCACACCAACTTATATAATTAATATGTTTATAGAAAAGTTTGACGGAAAGAACAACGAAAGTACATTCCCATCAACATATTTGAGATACCCCTCCGCGGCATAGATACAGTCATCATTAAATATCATAGCAGTTATTCAATACAATTTATATAATCCATTACATCATGGAGCCACACCAACTTATATAATTAATATGTTTATAGAAAAGTTTGACGGAAAGAACAACGAAAGTACATTCCCATCAACATATTTGAGATACCCCTCCGCGGCATAGATACAGTCATCATTAAATATCATAGCAGTTATTCAATACAATTTATATAATCCATTACATCATGGAGCCACACCAACTTATATAATTAATATGTTTATAGAAAAGTTTGACGGAAAGAACAACGAAAGTACATTCTCATCAACATATTTGAGATACCCCTCCACGGCATAGATACAGTCATCATTAAATATCATAGCAGTTATTCAATATAATTTATATAATCCATTACATCATGGAGCCACACCAACTTATATAATTAATATGTTTATAGAAAAGTTTGACGGAAAGAACAACGAAAGTACATTCTCATCAACATATTTTAGATACCCCTCCACGGCATAGATACAGTCATCATTAAATATCATAGCAGTTATTCAATATAATTTATATAATCCATTACATCATGGAGCCACACCAACTTATATAATTAATATGTTTATAGAAAAGTTTGACGGAAAGAACAACGAAAGTACATTCCCATCAACATATTTGAGATACCCCTCCACGGCATAGATACAGTCATCATTAAATATCATAGCAGTTATTCAATACAATTTATATAATCCATTACATCATGGAGCCACACCAACTTATATAATTAATATGTTTATAGAAAAGTTTGACGGAAAGAACAACGAAAGTACATTTCCTTCAACATATTCGTCATACCCATCCTCGGCATAGACACAGTCATCATTAAATATCATTTTTTTTCTTCTAATGCAGCTGGCAGATAGACCGTGATCTTTCGCCATAATGGCTGCACCGATGTTACTCACTTTGCATTACCCAGGAGGCGCGTGTAACTTGATGGTAAGCCACGGACGCGGAGTAACAATGCCCCCGCGGCGCTCTACTATCCTATTAGGACCGAGACCTACGGCTTAAAGTGAATTCCGAACCACTACAACACCCACGGGCAAAGCCGGGATATGAACCCGATACCTGTGGTACCGAACGCCAGAGCGCTAGCCATTCGGCCATCAGGCCCCGCTTATTAAATATCATAGCAGTTAGTTTAAATATCATAGCAGCATAGCATTACAATTTATATAATTAATATATGAATAGAAAAGTTCGTTTTAAACTCCAAATTGTGATATTTAGGCTAGTATCAATCTAGTATGCTGGTATCAATCTATGCTATTAAAATGTTATGATGAATAACTGTACATAATGGATTTCTTACTGCAAAAATAATTAGACATTTTTACTTCATCAATAAAATGATTCTATATATAGGCATTGTTTTTCGTTTCATGAAAAAGTTAAGTTACAAATTTTGGTTTGTCACTCTACGATATTTTTTTTTTTTTGCACACTTTAGCTTAATTTGACAAGGGATCTACTGTTAAACGTGGATTCCTAATCACTAACAAACATCCATGCCACCATCAGGATTTTAACCTGAAGCCTGTAATACCAAACGCCAGATTACCAGCCAATAGGCCACCAGGCCGCGTTAAATTATTGGGAAAGCTTTTAAACTTATTAAATAGTATTTCCTCTATGACTTTTTTTTCCTAGTCGCCAAATGGTAACAATAATAATAATAATAAAATAAAACATACATAAATGGTGTTGTGATAAAAATCAAGATTTTAAACATTTTCGACCTTGAATAGTAAATTCTTTACACGTCAGAGAGCAATAATTTGCAATTTTCAAGTTCATAATTATTCAAATTAAGGATCATTGGAAAGTGTCCCATAATACTTTTGTTATTTTTTCACTTACATCATGTAATTTAAATTTATTTGAAGGAAATATGCCACGCCTCCTATTATAAACCACGCCCAAAAGTTTCGAAACTAGTGGCTTAGTAAATTCTGTTGGATCTTCTAAGCAATAATGTTCCACATTGAAAAATTTGAGATGTGTTCTATAATAATAATATAATCTGTTGAAAGAGTTTTAACGCAGATTTGAGAAAAACTACAAAACCTTTGGTTTAATAAATTCTGTTGGAGTTTTCAAAGATTGATATGAAAATTAAAAATATTTTAAATGAAATAAAAATTCTGATTAATCCCATTGATGATTTTTGATTGATATATTGAGTGATATCATAGTGTGTTAATAAAATACTCTTTGAAAGGGCTGCCGCCTGTCTACTAGCAGATTCCGAGACATTAGATGTTTTCTTTTAAGGGGTAGGTTTGTCAGTCCTATGTCCAATACTTTACAGTCATATTAGACAGGGACCTACTGATTAAAGTGGATTCCGAATCACTATAAGCATCCATGGTCCTCAAAAGTCCGAAACCTATGTTATCGAGGGCCAGTCACTCGGCCATTTATATTAATACATATGAATATATTTAAATATATTCGTTGTATATCGATATATTTCACTTTTACATCCCTGTTGGAAGATGAAAAGACGATAACACCTTACATGGATCTTTTATGGATAGCTGAAAGCTGGGATCTTCCTAAATAATTATTGACAATGATTCTGCAACATTGTTTAAATTTCTCAAATGTGTTGAACACAAAAATTTATATAGCTGTAATTAAGGAAATGAATTAGAGGAAGCCACTTAAAAGCCTCTTTATCTCTCATTTAAGCCTCTTAAAATCTTTCCATGCCTCTTTTTAAATCATATTCATTGTCGATTCAATGTCGTCCCCAGTTTTCTGCTTTTATGAACTGAACAGATTTACAATTTCGGATCTCAGTATATTAAATATTTTTCGCAAAGTCCATGAAATATTTCTTTCCTTCAATAACAAATTTCGGCAACATTTTACAAACTGCTTTATCAAAGTATTACGAATTTTAAACCATTATTTTATTTTCATAATCCTTTTTTTTTTACATTATCCCCCCATCTTCCATTTAATAATCTAGTTTAATTTACGATAATTATATCATAATAATTTATAAATACTTTTATGATTAAATTATAATAATTTATAAATATTTTTATAATTAAATTATAATAATTTATAAATATTTTTATAATTAAATTATAATAATTATAAAACCTTGATTCCTCACGAGGAGAAAGGTTGGTATTGCCTCGAGAGGTTGGACTTCTACCTGTTGGTCCTCGGGAGGTATTTAAATTCCAGTTACTACTCTCAAAAGACTAATCATGATTCTCATAAAAAAATCTCAAAAAAGGGGACCACAAAAAGATGAAAATTTCTACTGATGGCGTTAAAAAATTCCAAAAATGTGGCAACTGCCCTGCTGACGAGCTTACTATGATGCCTGGAGCCGAGCTTATTAAAAATATAAAATTTCTACTGATGGCGTTAAAAAATTCCAAAAATGTGGCCACTGCCCTGCTGACGAGCTTACTATGATACCTGATGCCGATCTTATTAAAAATATAACAATTTCTACTGATGGCGTTAAAAGACACCAAAATGTCGATTTCTGTCTTACAAAATAACAACATTCCTTCAGCAGTACAACAAAATTAAAGAATAATTATGGTATATATGGGATTATATAGAAAAATTATGGGATATGTTGCAACTGCCCTGATGCTGAGCTTACTCCTCATCGTGTCTTCGATTGCCTAGTCGTTGCAACAGCCATACATTGTCTGAACCATCCTACAGATGAGGATTTATAATCCGAGTTGGCAATCAACATAGCCAATATAATTCAGACGCACCATGATATTTGGTTTTCTTGTACTCTTCAGGGTATACAACAACAACAAAGATAATTCTAATAAATTATATAAATGTAATATAATTTTAGCCATTTTTATTTTTATTATTTAAATTAAAATAAGCTAATAAAATAAACCGATGCGATGTACATAATATTTGCTTTCCTAATCAGTATGTTCCGAACAATCTAGAAAGCATAAATGTTATTAAAAATTGGTTAAATTTCCTTGTCTAGACCATCCCTCGGAAGAGGATTTATACTCCTAGGTGGCAATCACCATAGCTAATATTATTCGGGAGCACCACGAAATTTGATTTTCTTGTACTCTTCAGGGGATACGACAACAACAACAAATATAATAATTCTAATAAATTATATAAATGTAATATAATTTTGACTAATAGTAATTTTTATTATTATTGTAAAAGTCTAATAAAATAAACTAACGCTATGTACATAATATTTATTTTCATAATCAATATGCACCAAACAATCTAAAAAGCATAAATTCTATTAAAAATAAAAATTCATCGCTAACCAATGTAATATAACTACAAAATTTTCAAATTATTTAACTACGAACTGTAAAAAAAAATATTTAATAATCACACATAATAATATACATAGAATACTATTTTCCCGACATTCATGCTACTTGAAAATCGAAAATGGTAGCATACAATTGACCACACCTGTAGCATGCGTGCGACTATTAAAAATGTTCTTTTCTCAGACTCAGATTCTGAGTTAAAAAAAAAAAAGAATAAAGAAAAGCAAACCGACAAGTCAAACTCAGCAACGAAAAGATTCAAAAGGGGACCCAACAATAGATCTCGGTAAATGCCAATTACCATGGAGCCTACGTAACGAATGATAGTAATAATACCAAATAATTAACCATTCTATTGCAAGGAATCCACCCCCGAGTTAAAAACGCATCTGGATGAGATGTTGAAGGAACAGAAAAAGTTCTATTATCCTGGAGGGGAAAACGGTTAGAAAATGATTTATGTGATAAGTAGCCATAATATTTAATAGGAAAAACAGGGAGTGTTCCGAGTTTGGCCTGACGTCCGGAATATTTGAGTCGCTCAGTAGCCGGACAGCAGGTTCTAAAGCCTTTGTCCTTTTGTTTAAACAGTGTTGATGCGAAAATTGATATGCAGTCTGACTTGAAGCGATTGAAAACTTTTTATTATGGCCGCTGTTGTAGTAAATATTATTCTTTCTTTTCTTTTTAGTGTGTGGTTTGTTATTATTTCTGCATTTTTTTCTTTTCTTTTCTTTTCTTTTTTTTTTTTTTTTTAAGCTTCTCTTTGCGTGGGAGCTGGCTACTACGGAAAAATTTGTGACTGCGGTTATAATTTATCCAGGGGGAAAGTTGGAAAGTTTGGCTTTTGATGTTTTTGTGGATGGTAGGCATATCGCTATTCCACATCTGTGGGGTCCGGTTTATGTGAAAGCAGTACTTTTTTTTTTCTGCTTTTTTGGCTACCGGACCTAAAAGATCCGGGATTTATTTATTTTAATAAAAGTTTGTTTAAAAAAAAAAAAAGAGGAATCGTTGTCTAACGAGGTGGTTTTTCTAAGCCTGACAGCTTCTTTTCATTTGCAAGATAGTGGGATATTATTGTGGTATTATATTTAGGTAGTAGAAATGCTATATTATTAGGTTATATTAGGTAGTAGATATGTTATATTAGGTACTAGGAATGCTTGAAAGATGGTAATAATTGTTTGCTCGAAAGTTTAATTTTTTTTAATCATTTTAAAATTTCATTTTTAAAAAAATTAGTTTTCATCAGTTTTTACTAAAAACTTAAGCACATCTGGATAAAAAGCATTTATGAAAAATAGTACATATTTGATAAATTTTAAAAAACATGATTACATTAACTTCGTTATCTTAGCGATGTATATTACATATTTATTTACTTATTTAGTGCCTATTTATTTACTTATTTATTACAAATTTATTTACATATTTGTTGAATACTTATTTACTTTTTTATTACATATTTATTTACATAATAATTTACATAACTATTTACTTATTTATTACATATTTATTTACTTATTTATTGCATATTTATTTATTTATTACATATTTACTTATTTATTGCATACTTATTTATTACATCTTTTATTTTCATATTTATTGTAAACTTGTTTACTTATTTACTACATACTTATTACATACTCATTTACTTATTTATTTACATATTTATTACATTTTTTTAAGGTTTTTATTTTTTTTATAAACACATTAATTTTAATTTCAAAAGTATGTGGAAAATCATGAAAATATATTTTAAGAAGTGTTTCAAATTTAAAACAATTTCATCTTATAGATTTCTATTCGGTCAGTTTCAATTTGTCTATTGTATTTGTGGCCAAAACCACGAAATAAAAAAAGTAACAAACAAAATGTTTTCTGACATTGACATTTAAGTTGACCTTCAAATAAACCAGCTTTTGTCAACATAACTTATAATCAACTGGAACACACATTATTTTTTTTTTTTTTAAATCAAAATAGTTCAGAAATACAATGCACAATGATATTTTTCTATTTATTATAGACGAAACTATGTGGAATAATTTCCATTGGATAATACTTTAATCAAACATTAAATTTGTATGGAAAACAATTAATATGAGTGGATTAGTATTATAAGGTAATATTTCATTGCATAATGTATTACAACTAATAAATGTTGAAAATTAGTAAAGTAAATTATATCATAATTACATCGACATGGAGCGCTAAAAATTGACTCAAGGTATGGTGATCTTACGCATGTCCAGGTTCCAGAAGGTCATATGTTCGAATCACTCACTGCATGCGCTGGGCATTACATTGCCCTTAACTATATTCTACCCTCCCCCCCAAATTTCGATTTTTAAAAATAGATAATTTAAAATCCTTATATTTGATTGTTCGATAATTTATAATCTAACCATATATTATCTGCATTATCAATTTCTCAATGGAAATATCTATAGCAAAAATATAAATTACCCAATGCATGGCGCATTGGTAAAGCACGCAGACAGAATGCAGAAGATCTCAAATTTGAATCCACTGGTGGCGTTCGTTGCGGTCACTGCTTTCAGAAGCGAGGATATTTGAGGGCGATTTATACAGTGTTTTTCAAGCATTACACATCTGCAATAAGATTGCCTTATGCTATTTTTTTAGTTTTCTCCCATAAAACAGGCAAATTCTTGCAGTTATCCATAAAAGTCTTCCTTTCGTCACATTTTGATATAAGCGTAACATAAAGCCCATTAATGCATCATAATAATGGAATTTAATTTTAGCTATTAGTATTTAAAATTCCGTAAATGTTATTATTTTTAGTTTTAAGTAGCCAGGAGTGGGCACTCTAAATTTGGAAATCAGAATTGATGTGGCACAATGTTAGAGTAGTATAAAACACCCTCCTGGTTAACCCTTCGTAACGATGCATCCTCTGCATATCTATTCTTTTTACTGGTAAATCACCTCAAATTTAAATTCTAGGCATTTTAAAAGTAACCAGAATTTCCGAACGCTTATTTTTTGTTAAGTATAAGAGTTATGCTAAAGAGAAAAACCAAATAGTTACAAATTTAAATTTTGCTATAGAATTTAGGTAGATCAGGATGCAATCTTTAAAGCGATATATGTTTCTTTTTAATACGTTTTATAGCTGAAATGGCATTTAAAGGTCATTAAAAATTATAGTTAGTATAGATTTTAACTAAAGGAGAAATTTCTGACCACAGTAAATAAAAGCTATTGCTTTTTTTATTATGAAGGCAATTAAGTACATCTTCAGGAATTTATATAAACATGAATAATTAAAAAAGGTGACTACATGGTAAAACCCAATCTCAAATGAATCTAACAATTATGTTATTATGACTCGTATACCTGAAAATATTTGGCCATCAATACTTCGAAGTTCAGATTGTTGGCTGCAATTTCTACCTTCAACGCAATTAAGAATCGTACTCTAAATAAAGTGGAAATTATTCTTGTAGGAAGACAATCTTATTATGAAGACAATTAAGTCCGTCTTAAGAAATTTATCCAAACACGAATAATTGCGATTACATGGAGATACACCCACGTCAAATGAATCTAATAATTATGTTATTATGACTCGTATACCTGAAAATGTTTGGTCATCAATACTTAGAAATTCGGAATGTCGAGTGCAATTTCCTTCTTCAACGTAATTAAGAATCGTACTTTAAATAAAGTGGAAATTAATGTTGTATGAAGACAATTAAGTCCATCTTCAGGAATTTATTCAAGCCTAAATAAATTAAAAAGGCGATTTCATGGTAAACCCACAGTCAAATGAATCTAATAATTATGTTATTATGACCCGTATACCTGAAAATGTTTGGTCATCAATACTTAGAAATTCGGGATGATAGCTGCAATTTCTACCTTGAGCGCAATTAAAAATCGTACTTTAAATAAAGTGAAAATTAATCTTGTATGAAGATAATAAAGTCCATCTTCAGGAATTTATCCAAACTTGAATAATTAAAAAGGCGCTTTCATGGTAAAACCCAAACTCAAATGAATCTAATAATTATGTTATTATTACTCTCGTATACCTAAAATATTTTGGCCATCAATACTTAGAAATTCAAGATGTCAGGTGCAATTTCTTTCTTCAATGCAACTAAGAATTGTACTTTATTTAAAGTGGAAATTAATCTTGTCGCCAATTGACTAAGAAAGTGTGACTGCGATACCATCAGAATACCAAAAAGATTATAGATAGAGAAATAAAATTGCTGAAACAAATCTCGAAGACACTTTTAATGAAGTGGAAGATAATCCTTTATATAAATCTTTTTTTTTTTATTAAAATTCCATTTACATATCTTTAGGAATTTGTACAAACCTGAATAATTATATAGGCGATTTCATGGTAAACCCCAATCTTAAATGAATCTAATAATTATGTTGTTATGACTCGTATACCTGAAAATTTTTGGCCACCAATACTTTGAATTCTGGTGAAATTGGTTGCAATTTCTACCTTCATCTCAATTAAGAGACGTACTTTTAATAAAGTGGAAATTAATCTTGTAGGAAGACAATTTTATTATGAAGACAATTAATTCCATCTTCAGGAATTTATATAAACCTGAATAATTAAAAAGGCGATTTCATGGTAAAACCCGAAGTCAAATGAATCTAATACTTATGTTATTATGACTCGTATACCTAAACATTTTTGGCCATCAATACTTAGAAATTCAAGATGTTGGGTGCAATTTCTTTCTTCAACGAAATTAAGAATCGTACTTTAAATAAAGTGAAAATTAATCTTTTATGAAGACAATCTTATTATGAAGACAATTAAATGAATCTTCAGGAATTTGTCTAAACCTGAATAATTAAAAAGACGATTTCGTGGTAAAAATGAACTCAAATGAATCTAATAATTATGTTATTATGACTGAATACATGAAAATAATTGGCCGTAAATACTTTGAAATTTGCAACGCAATTAAGCAAAGTACTTTAAATAAAGTGGAAAGTAAATCTTCAATTGACTAAGAACGTGTGATTAATTGTCAAAGATACCAATCAGAATACCACAAGAATTATATATAGAGAAAAGAAATCACCAAAACAAATCTCAAAGACACTTTTAATGAAGTGCAAGTAGATAATCCTTCCCATAAATCAGAATTTATTAAAATTCCTTTTACATTTCTTTATAGAAAGGCCAATAATCTTTAAACCTGTTTTCTTAGAAGATGTTTCATAGGATTTATGATCCCTTTAATAATTTTTCTTTTTAAAATTTCTTTGATAAATTTTCTTATAAAGATCTATTAGGATTTAATGGTATGATTTTGACATTTATTGAGGTTTTTTTCTTCTTGAGGAAATTTATGTAATGGAAATTGGAAGAGTAAAAGTGACCTTCAGTTTAAATGTTATATTAAATTAGGGAAAAAAAAAGGATATGTCAAATAAAAATAGTATATACAATTTATATATATATAAATATGATTATTTTAACATGGCGGTGATAGACAACGACATTGGAAGATTTTTTTCTAAGGAATTATTTGCAATGAAAAATAGAAAAGTAAAAATGATCTTCTTAAAAATGTTGATAAAAATTTTAAAATTATGTGTCGTGGAGTTAATTCAATTGTTTTGTATACATTCAATATATTCAGGCTCCTTAGCACATAATTTAAACCTTTATTCTTAGAAATTATTAAGAAATTAAAATTAAGAGCAGAGAGTTCGATTTTTAAACAGACAAATTAACCATCAGGTTTTTAAACCTGGGGGCCTGTTAGACGAGTGACTAGTGCTCTGGAGTTAAGTGCCACGAAATTCAAATCCCGGCGTTGCCATGGATACTTGAAGTCATTAAGAATCCACTTTAAAAAGCATGCCCCGGTCTAATATGACTGCTGACAGTTGATCGTAGGGCTGACAACCCTACCCCGTCAAAAGAAAACATCTCCTATTTCGCAATCTGCAAGTAGGTGGTCGACTATGGTCCAACATGGACTGTGGTACCTTGGAGTTAGTTAATTAGTTTTTAAAACCTGTCGGAATTTTAAAATAAATTAAATTAAAAATGGCTAAAATAGAGATTTCCTATTAATATCAAACATTTATTTATTTATTATTATCGAAATAACCCAAAATAAGCAAGCTTTACGATGCCGAAATTATAATAATACGAGTTGACAGTTCTCAAAATAAAATCCACTTTATTGACTTCTGTAACCGAACACCACCACGAACGAGGATTTTTATTTATTTTTTTCCCTATAAATAAATCCTTCCAAGATTCTGATCTGTGCAAGCGGATGAGAGCGGCTGCCACTCACCGTCGGCGTTGCAGCGCAACAAAAGGAGGGCTGTCACGCGAACAGGCGATGTTGCGCGTGCAACAAAAGGAAGTGCCGGGGCGGTCCCCTTTCGAACACGTGGCCCTCCTTTGAGGGCATTTAGAAGGGATTGTTCCTCCTGACACCCAAAAAATAGGGGAGGGTGGGGCCGGTGGGCGTTCGGAGGTCGTGTCAAAAAGCAAACCATGGGTGAAGATCAGGATGCAGGATATGACGAGGCATCATGTCTCGCCCGATTACGTGCGGTTCTGTTCGAAGTCTATCCAGTCAGATAAAAGATATTCAAATCGCTGTTGTCAGTTTTGTGGTGTTAAAAAGATTGACATCGAGGAGTAGGAAGAATATGGGCAAGTAGGGGTAGTTTGAACTTTCTCCGTCATTTAAAAAACATTAATAATTTAATATCGCTATTGTCACCACAAAACTGACAATAGCGATTTGAAGAATTCGATAGAGAATATTTGAAGAATTTGATTTGAGCGATTTGAAGAATTCGATTTATATCGGGGAATAGCAAGCAAAAGGGCAACCTTCAGAATATTTTGAACTTTCTTCGGGATAAAACATTACATTTCTAATATTACCGATAATTTATAAACAATGAGAATTTATGTTGCAAACATTTCACTTGGGAACTATTTACCCTAATTGTTGTGCTTCCAGCCACATGATTTTCATATCGCTATTATCACTTTTATGATGATAAAAAGATTTACATCGAGGTTTGGTATGATTTGCGCTCTACGGTCTTGTTCTGCACACTTTAGGCTAAATACGCCGGGACCTACAGTTTAACGTGGATTTCGAACCACCAACAAATATAAATGCCTCCGCCACGATTCTAACCTGAAGCCTTCTGTACTAACGGCCAGAGCTCTAACCAGTTAGCCATCAGGCCTCTGACATTGAGGAGTAGAAAAAAAATGGGCATCCTTCAGGGTAGTTTAAACTTTCTTATGATTTATAAAACTTTCAGAGTAGGCAACCTTCAGAATAATTTGAACTTCCTTCGGGATGAAACATTAAATTTCTAATGTATTTGATAATTTCAAAGCAATGTTAATTCATGTTGCAAACATTTAATTTAGGAACTACTTTTCCTAGTTACTGTGCTTCCAGCTACAAGACATTCAAATCGCTATTGTCGGTTTTGTGGTGATAAAGAGATTTATATCGAGGAGTAGAAAAAAAAGCGTGCAACCTTCAAGATAATTTGAACTTTCTCCGTGATTTATAAAGCATTAAATTTGTAATATTTCCACTTCGATAATTTCTAAACAATTAAAGTTTATATTGCAAAAATTTAACTTGGGAATTACTTTCCCAAATTGCTGTGATTCCAGCTACAAGATATTCAAATCGCTATTGTCAGTTTTGTGGTGTTAAAAAGATTTGCATCGAGGAGTAGCAAGAAAATTTGCAACCTTCAAGGTAATTTGAACTTTCTTCACGATAAAACATTAAATTTATAATATTTCTGATAATTTATAAACAATGAGAATTTATGATGTAAACATTTAGCTTAGGAAATACTTCCCCTAATTGTGTTTCCAAGCACCTTGTCTGTTTGAATAAAATTAAAACTCCCTCTGTCTTATAATAATAGTAGCAAGTGAATATTTAAATGGAAATTGCGGGCGAATGCAGCTGTAAGTTATGTTGTAGCACAAAATTATGAAGCTTGCTATCAAGTTTTCAATGTTGCCTCGGTCATTTGTTTTGACACATCTTTCAATTTTTAGGTTAACCTAATTATTTCGATTTTTAACAATTTTTCTAATGTCACCTGCTGATCGAAATCCAATGTCTTATTTCAGTTGAATATGAACACATAATAAAAGTAAGATGAAAAAAAGAGAGTTTTCAAGTAAAGTTCGAGTTATGACTGTCCAGAATGCATCAAAAGAAAAAAGAAAAGTTGCATAAGGTTGCAATTGCGTTAGCTACTACGGAACAATTTAAGTGTAATCAATAATTTGGAAGCGTGTTTCCGAAAATAATTGTGAAGGCGAATGTTATGCTAGTGCTGATTCTTTCCAAAAACAAAACTATGGATGTAAATGGCAATTGTCATGGAGAAAAACTCTGACATATTCCTCTTAGCAGAAGAGGTATCATAACATCAACAGATCAAGCCATTGAAGTTCGAAAACCTACATTATTCCGAATTTTGAAAAAAGGAAAATCCATAAAAAGAGGGAAAACTACTATTCTACATTTTAAGTTCACCCACATACGGAAAGTAAAGTTTCACTGCCAAGGGATCCTACTTAAAAAGTTTAAAATGTAATAAATAAATTATTGAAATATCCAAAAACTATCTGAACACACAAAATAAAAATTGCGAATAAGATTTTCAATTTATTGCTTATTTTAATATAGGTTTTTGATAGTAAATGTTGCATTCTATATTTATTTTTTGGTACTATTAATATGTGACAAAGGGAGTAGAAAACATTAAAGCGAAATGGGTGAATAGCAGTTTAAAAATAAAATTCTACACGTTTCTTATATATTCTTGTATCTGTACAAAATTTTGCTGTAAATCAGTAAAGCTCATGTTTTACTTCTTTGTACCAGGAATAGGCCATCAACGAGTGATGACTGAACATTTCGTTCTAAGTTGTAGTTTTAGAGGTACTACTTATTTGTGTATCAAATAGAAGGAAACCCTTAAAATACCCATCTTCGTAACTTAACTGTCGATGTAAAATGCTTACACACGTTGTCTAAATCACTATCGAGTGAAAAAAAAAATAGTGATTGAAACGAATAATGCAAACGGATTCTAAGCATTGGTGGATCATGTGTCCTACTGATATGTGATGAGCAAATCTCAGGTTAGTGATGAGGGGAAGACATTCATTGCCATGCGGGTGGACTTTTTTTAGGAATAACTACCCCACATATGTCATAGATAAAACTCGTAAAACATCCATGTCGCAGCTTAACTGTCGATGTAAAATGCTTACACACGTTGTCTAAATCACCATCGAGTTCCTTGAAACGCATAACGCCAACTGATTCTAAGCATCAGTGGGTCACTTGTTCTACTGATATATGCCGTGAACAGCTCACCGACGAGTGATGAGGGAAAGACATACATTACCTTCCGGGTGGACGTTTTTAGGAATAATAGTCCCCGCATTTGTGCGTCATATGGAAGAAAATCCAGAACATTTTCAGTGCTATTGACACGAGACTCTTGACACGTGTTACACACTTGTAGTCAAACCTCCTCGTTTCTGAAAGCAGTGAAAACAACCTACGATGCCAGTGAGCATGAATAGTATATATAACTCTTTAATGTTGTTGTTGTTTCTTATCCCACTTGGCTGGCCAAGCCCACGAGCCCATAGGTACCCATGATTGAAGGAAGCAGCTTCTGTTGTGATGGAGCACCCGTAGGTAGAAATCTGACTTTTGCTCCGTGACCCTCTTACAGTCATAGGAGACCGGGACCTACGGCTTAAAGTGGATTCCGAACCACTACAAGCATGGACACCGCCGGGATTCGAACCCGATACCTGTGGTACCGAGAGCCAAAGCGCTAGCCACTCGGCCATCAGGCCCCTTAACTCTTTAATAAATACATTAATTAATTTCCCTCAATTCATCTTCAAAAATAAGATGAATTTAAATTTATTTATAATATTATTCAAAAATATTACGGTTAACGTTAGTAAATAAATGATTTACATTTAGAAACATTTTTTCTAAATTATAAAATACGAAAGTAAAAAATTTTTTTTAAATTTGATTTGCAGGATAAAAAAAAAAAAAAAAAAAAAAATCAGTGCAATATGCATATATATATATTTGCTTTTATAATTATTATTGATTTATTTTTAATTCTCGTCTTATATTGATGTAAATGTAGGGGGAATATGCATTTAAAGAAAATGCATAATAAAGGGGGGGGGGAATGAAGGACTGCAGAATAGATGATATCAACAAATGGCATAATAAATAAATGTTTTGCGCATAGCAAAAAGTAATTACAATCTTTTAAAATTCTTAAGAAATTCTACTGGGATTCTGCCTTCTTTTTCTAAAATTCATGGCGGGGAAAAAATGTTGATTAGACCGGTTTTAAAAAAGTTGGTCAACAACCATTGGCAGATATTGAAACCATCTTCAAAGGAAGCCGACTTAAAAAGAGAATGTAAATTTTAATCTCCTGACCAATCAAATTGCGAGGAACCTTCATAGGCGGTTTATTTCATCTCTTTTAAAATAAACTGACAAAAATAAATAAAAACCCTCTCTAAAATTTGTTATTCAATTACAATAAGTTAGGCATTAGTTAGGCATCTGCTTTTAAAAGAGGATAATTTTAAAATTGTTTTGACTTAAGATCATTTTTGTGGAAAACTTAAAAGTTTTTGTTGTATCTTGTTCTAAAGTTGGGCAAATGCGACTCTTTCTGTGCTTAAATGCGACTCCGTAAAACAGTGTATTTAACATGAAACTGCACAGTTTTACAGAGTCGCATTTAAGCACAGAAAGAGTCGCATTTGCCCACCTTTAGTATATGATACAACAAAAAAAAAAAAAAAAAAAAAAAGGCGCGAGTCGTTGTGCAAATTAGGTTTACTTCTTCTGCGAAGATATTTTACTTAACGAACATATTTATTACATGCCCTTTTTTTTTTTTAAATGTGGCATCCAAAACACTTTTCAGAACAGAAAAAAAAATAGTTTGCTAATTACAATCAATGTTTATTAAAACAGAAGTTCATTGGTACAGAGTATATCAAAGAATAGGTGCGAATTATCTTTGCTTTTGCTGCAAAGATCTTTGACTTTATCGAGCCCAAATTTATGACTTATTTAGGCCGAACTAGACCTAAATAAGGCAGAAAGTTTATAATATATATAATTTCTTCTTTTTCTTCATTGACGCAACAACCCCATGATGGACCAAGGCCGTCTGCCTAAAGGCAGATTTCGAGACAGGAGATGTTTTCATTTTACTGGGTAGGGTTGTCAGCCTTACGCCTAACTACAGTCATGCTAAACCGGGATCTACGGTATTAAGTAGATTCCGAACCACTACAAACATCCATGGCACCGCCGTTATTTGAACCCGATGCCTTTGGCACCGTGCACCAGAGCACTAGTAACTCGGCCATCAGGCCCCCATTTTTTCTAGCAATATAAAAGCTTTCGGTTCGGCATCCTTTATTGAGTTTCAAACTGGGAAGGTGCTGGGATATAAGCGCTGGTATAATATATATATAGTATATATACACATACATATACCTAACTAATTTCCCGGCATAACCGGCCCGGTGGGGCCAAGGCCGTCCGCCTACTAGCAGATTTCGATTCGAGACAGGAGATGTTTTTTTTTACCGGGTAGGGTTTTCAGCCTTACACCCAACGCTAAACGTCACATTAGATCGGCACTTATGGTTTAAAGTGGATTCCGAACCACCACAAGCATCCCTGATACCAACGGAACTCGAGCCCGAAACCTGTGCCAGAGCGCTAAAAGTATAATTTAGGCCGAAAAAAATTATTTTAAAGTATATATAATTATATTATTAATATAAAGTATACAAATTATTTTAAAGTATATAATTATATTATTAATATAAAGTATAAAAATTATTATAAAACGTAATTTAGGCCGAAATTATATTCAAGTTATACGACGCTATGAATTGTAAACAGAAAATTACGACAAGAATGTTAAAAGCAAAAACTCTAGTCCTTTTTTAATAAATCTTTTTATTTAAATAAATATTCAAATGCATAATATAATGAGTGGCAGTTTAACAAGAGGCTCTCGTATAATTTTTTTTTAATTTTGAAGACATAGCAATTTAATCATGTAAATTCTCTTACTTGTGTAAAGAATTATCTACTGCTACTACATTCATAAAATAATTTATGTATTGCTACTACATGCATAAAATAATTTATATGTCGCTATTACATGCATAAAATAATTTATATGTCGCTATTACATGCATAAAATAATTTATATGTCGCTATTACATGCATAAAATAATTTCTATATATTTCTATTACACACATAAAATAATTTATATATTACTACTACTTGTATAAAATAATTTATACATTGCTACAATATGCATAAGGAATTGTCATATTGTTACTACATGCATAAAGAATTGTCATATTGTTACTATATGCATAAAATAATTTATATGCCGCTATTACATGAGTAAAATAATTTATATAGCTACTACATGCATAAAATAATTTACATATCACTACTACATGTATAAAATAACTTGTATATCGCTACTACATGTATAAAGAATTTTTATAATGTTACTACATGCATATATAATTGACATATATTGCTACTATGCATAAAATAATTTATATCTAGATACTACATGCATAAAATAATTTATATGTCGCTATTACATGCATAAAGTAATTTCTATATATTTCTACTACACACATAAAATAATTTATATATTACTACTACTTGTATAAAATAATTTATATATTGCTACAATATGCATAAGGAATTGTCATATTCTTACTACATGCATAAAGAATTGTCATATTGTTACTATATGCATAAAATAATTTATATGTCGCTATTACATGAGTAAAATAATTTATATAGCTACTACATGCATAAAATAATTTACATATCACTACTACATGTATAAAATAACTTGTATATCGCTACTACATGTATGAAGAATTTTTATAATGTTACTACATGCATATATAATTGATATATATTGTTACTATGCATAAAATAATTTATATCTAGATATTACATGTATAAAATAATTGATATAAGAATTTTTATGTTGTTACTACATGTGTATATAATTTATAGATTGCTACTACATGTAAAAAAAATCCGGATGATTTGTCACCGGTACATTTGCACGAAACGAATCTGTCATGAAACCATGAATGCTTTCAGCATGAGTAAGAACATCCCACAGGTGGTTTGTGCTTGGCAGCTGTACTGAGAATACTTGTGTCCTAAGTGTCGTGGCAAACCTCCGCTATTATTTCAGCATAATAGCAGCCAGGGTCCCTCCCATCGCATTGTCTGTCCTTTTTTCAGCTCGTCAAGCCCTGTCACATTTGACTAGCTGGGACGATTTTTCAATCTCGCTCGCGATTGATTTTTCTATTTGGAATAGAATAACTGCCAATGCACTGTCATCAGATACTGGGAATGAAAATTGCCTTTTTTACTTCTATCTGTCTTTCTTTCTCTATCGGCAATGACATTTTCAGAAAAATTTTTGATGTCTTTCTCCGGGTTTTTGTGGGGTTTTTGCAAAATAGATAGAACTAAATTTGCAACATTGGGATATGAGATGTGCAACAAATTACGTGTTCATTGTGAAATTTAATAACTATCGCTGCCAAATTTCTCAAAATCGAGCCCTATAAGTTTTAGTGATGATTCATCTTAGCGATTTACATATTTATATATAAAGGTGTGCTTAATATAAAATAAAATGAAAATCATGAAAAAAATTGTATATATACAAATATATATATTTGTATATATGCAATTTTTTTCATGAATTATTGATATATATATATATATATATATCAATAATTTTTACATATATATATCTATCTATATCTATATTTTAGCCAACGGCCGTACCATGCTGAATATACCGGTTCTCGTTAGATCACCGAAGTTAAGCATCATTGGGCGCGGTCAGTACTTGGGTGGGTGACCACCTGGGAACACTGCGTGCCGTTGGCAAATTTGGGACCTGAATGGCCGAGTGTCTAGCGCTTTGGCGCTCGGTGCCACAGGTTTCGGGTTAGAAACATCCGGCGGTGCCATGGATGTTGGTAGTGGTTCGGAATCCACTTTAAGCCGTAGGTCCCGGTCACCTATGACTGTAAGAGCGTCACGGAGCAAAAGTCAGGCTTCTACCTACGGGTGCTCCATCACAACAGAAGCTGCTTCCTTCCCCTTCAATCATGAGTCCATATGGGCTCGTGGGCTTGGCCAGCCAAGTGGGATAAGAAGCAACAACAACAACATATCTATATTTTATATATCAATATTTTTTTTTTTCACTTTTACAGGATGAACCCAAAATCTGAATTAAAAAACTATTGAATTCTGAGAATATTTTAGGAAACATAAAATAATTTTGTCAAGAAATAATAATTGATAAGTTATCTCTAATAGTCAGAACTTCAATTAATTAACAGAAGATTTTAATTTAGCCAAATTAAAGCTCATACTTTTTGCATGAATTCTATTTATGCGCAATTTTTAGAAAACTATCTATCTAGCTAATTATTACATTTGTATATCATAAATGCTACGCATTGGCGTATTTTATATAAGAAATCTCAAAAACCTCTTATCAGAGCTCATCTCTCAACCTCATTGTCATTGTATAATCATATGTTTTAATAATCTCCATAAAATATCTTCTTTTCTGAAAGTAGTGACAGCAAGACTTGAAACGTAATGTATTGTAAGAAATTCATTTAATTAATTGAAGATTTTAATTTAGCCAAATTACATTGATACTTTTTGCGTGAATTCTATTTATGCGTAATTGTTAGACACGCATCTGTCAAGCATGAAACAGTTTTGGCGTATTATTGCATATATTTGTGCATCAGTAAACCTCGCATCTTATATTTATCTATACTGCGAATATCCAACGTATATCCATAGTGGAGGATAGACAGCATTTCTATCCAAGGGGGCATTTAAAGGTGGTATGTATTTGCGTGTTTTCTGGGCGAAAAGTGCAAATATGATACTTAAACACCAATTATTGTATAGCAAAATCCCCAAAACGACCAAGAACCTCACTGCATTTGACAAAACAAAACTGGAAAAAATGAAGAAAAAAGCATTCCTCAAACAATTTTTTTGCTGTTGGAATTTCAAACAATTTTGCTTTGTGACACAAATATAATATTTAAAAAAAAATTGTTCTAATCAAATCCTGCAACAAAATCTCCAAAAAAGGACCAAATGCTTCGCTGCTTTTGACAAGATAAGACAAAACTGGGGGCGAGAAAATAAAGCATTTCTTAAGAAAGTTCTTTGATGTTGAAATTATGTTAGAAAACAACCATGGCACAATTATAATACTTAAACAGTGAGACAAAACTGGAAGCCATGAAAAAAAGAATGAAAGATTCCTCAGCAAAGTTCTTTGTGGTTAGAATTTTGAACAATTTTGCTTTGTGACACTAATATTTAAAAGCCAATTGTTCTAATCAAATCCTACAACAAAATCCCCTTAAAAAGATCAAACGCTATCTTCATTGAAGAATATAAGACAAAACTGGAGGCTAGGAAATAAAGTATTTTAACAAAGCTCTTTGATGATGAAATTATATTGGAAAACAACTATGGCGCAAATATAATAACTAAACGCCAGTTATTCTAATCAAATCATCATTGTCACTTATGTGGGCTTTTCATACCACGCAACTCTCACAAAGGAACCAATCCCTCACACCATTTTTCATTAGCTTCGTATTCCATCAACAGCGGAGGGGAATCGGTGAGAATATGTTGTCATTTCTGTTATCATTGCTCAACAGGGCGATGAGATCTCCCCCTTCTCCCAAACCCCTGCGAAAAAGAGAACACAAAACTAAATAAGGCGTGACCACTGGGTGCACTCCCCCGCAATTATACCAGCGCTGAGAATGGCAAGCATTTTTTTTCCCTTCTCCTGCTTTTCCACCCCTCCGCCTAATGATGGAGAATCGAACTCAAAGGCATCAACGATTTTATTGAAAGATTCTTTCTTTCTCTCCCTCCCCCTCTTCCTTTGAGCCATTCTCTGAAGAAAAGTCGGATTGTTCGTTCAATGGAATTCAATGCATGACGGACCAAAGGCCTTAACTGTGGGATCGTTCTGTCGGAATTGCAGTTCGAATTGGGATTCGAAAATGAGATGAGGAGTTCCGTCTAATGGGAGTGTCGGGGTGGTTGGTTTTCGAATGTTTTTGCTCCATCCATGTACAGTCGAACGTGGTTAATTCGAATTTTAGAACTTTGTATCTCTTACAGAATTTACTGAGCAATTTAAAAAATGTTTGTTTTCTATTAAAGTTACTGAGCAATTTATATATATGTTTCTCCTATGAAAGTTACAGAACAATTTAGAAATGTGTATTTCCGATTAAATATATTGAATAATTTAGAAATATGCTTCTCCTATTAAAGTTATTGAATAATTTAGATATGTGTCTCATATGGAATTTACTGAGCAATTTAAAAAGTATCCTATTAAATTTACTGAACAATTTAGAAATGTGTCTTACGGAAATTACAGAGCAATTTAGAAATATAATTTAAAGTTAGAAGTTTCTGAAATTAGAAAGTTTGAAATTAGAAATTTTGAATTAAAAATTTTTTGAAATTATGAAATTTTAAAAATATGTGCCTCCTACTAAAGTTACTGAACGATTTATAATGTATGTCTCTTTCAGAATTTACTGAACAATTTAGAAATGTGCCTCCTACGGAATTTACTGAACAATTTAGAAATTTAATTTAAAGTTAGAAATTTTTGAAATTAGAAAGTTTGAATTTAGAAATTTTTGAAATTAGAAATTTTTTGAAATTTTGAATTTAGAAATTTTTGGAATTACAAATTTTGAATTTAGAAATTTACTGAGCAATTTAAAAATATGTGTCTCCTACTAAAGTTATTGAATGATTTATAACGTATGTCTCTTACAGAATTTTCTAAACAATTTAGAAATTTTGGGTCTCCTACTGAATTTGTTGAACAATTTATTCAATTTGAATTTTTCAAATTAAACAGATAAATCTAACTTTTAATTAAATATTTGAATTTTTTTTTCTGTTGAACGGAATTTAATTTGTATATTAAAAAATTTTAAAATCAGAAATTAAATTGTCCAATTATTATTTGCTGTACATCAGTGGGTCATATGCGCGATTTATGCATACCTACCTACAAATGATAAAAGGATTAAAGTGACTTAGAAAGTGATCAAGAAGTCCTTAGACGTAACTGCCAAGTATTTATATGTCACTTATAAGAAAACTTCCAACAAGCTATCTGATTGTCAATGAGAGACGCTTACACACGTTATCTACGTCGTCTTTGACTCTACTCATTTCTAAGATCAGTGACTGCAACAGATACCACTAACGAATTTGGACCTGTCCCTTCCCGCATTCTAGCTGTGCATGTTACCCCTGTATCACGTGTTGGGTCTTTAATTTAACTAATTTTGAATGTTTAATTAAATTCATGAATTGAACATTCAAAGATATGATTGAATTTTTAAATTAAATACACAATTCCAGTTCTACGATTTGAAATTTATTCTATTTGAATTTTGTTTCTTTGAATTAGCGAATTTAATTTACAAATTAAAAATTGTTAAAACCAACTTTAAAATTTTTGTTAAATATTTAAATTTCTATTTAATTCATCGAATTCATGAATAAACCATAGGAAATTTTATTTAAAGTCTTCAAATTAAAAAGGTAGTTCCTAATATATTTTTTGAGCACATAATTTGAAAAAATTTGTTAAAATATTATTGAATTTATAATTATTATACATTAAAAGATGCTTGCTATTTATAAATGTTTTAAACGATATGCGATGATTTTTCTAGATACAAACAGTGTTTTAAGAAATTTTTAAATACCAATTTTAAGACATCAAAGATAAAATATATCTCTGCAAATTAAAATTAATAACATTATTAAATTTTTGATCAGACATTAAATTCAGCATCAAAATAAACCTAGACAAAATGGTCAAAAAAATCATCATAATATCCATTGTTAAATCATAAAATAACAAGTAATTAAAGAAATCTATACTTTAACTGAAATAGTGAGAAATTATAAATAAGAATTAAAGTTTTGATTTAAAATAAATTATATAATATTTAATGAAATTTTCATTTACAAAGACTGAAAACTTTTTGACAGCTTATCCATAATTTTTTCTATCACTTACATAAATGTCTCGTAATGACATAATAGTAACACACAACCATTTAATTAAGATTCAAATATTGTACTCTAGAAATAAGATTTTAAAATTTTTTGGTATACGAAGTAGAAACAGGCAAAAAGACGAAAATATTTTAAAGCATGAAATTGTCTTGCATGAAGTGAGTCTTGCCCCATGTTAGAAGAATTTCAATAACTACTTTCGATTTTCAAAAGTCATTTCATTTCTAAAATCAGTGACTGCAACAGGTACCAAGTAATAAGGAATAAATAGAATTATCAACTTTGCAAAACAGAACAGTAAGGAACAGAATAATCAACAACAAGAAATGCCAAGACCATCATCCCGTTCTTTTTCTAAAATCAGTGACTGCAACAGGTACCAAGTAATAAGGAATAGAATTATCAACTTTGCAAAACCGAACAGTAAGGAACAGAATAATCAACAACAAGAAATGCCAAGATCATCATCCCGTTCTTTTAAAGAAAAATATTTTCATTAATTTTTTCAAAGAATTGCAATGTTTAATTCTGACACCCTGTGACACCTTCTTAAGGACCAAATCGTATAAATATGCATTAATTTTAATGTGGATTTCCATCGAATTAAAAAAATTATCATACTAGACCACCAACCAATCGTTAAACTTGAATGAATAGATTAGGCTTCCGATTCTCTGGTTTATTACGATGTAAAGTTTTAGTATATGTTGGAAATACAGCTTTAGAGATAAATTCAGCAAAAATGACCGAAAGATTCTGGTGGTCAATTATGGGAAAAGAACAGTAAAGAGTTTCTTAAGAAATGCAAAATACTATACGTGTCAGATTATTGGAATGTATTGAACTATTTAATTCATTTAATTCCAACAGATCGTAAAAAAAATCCTCAGGAAACAGTTGAAATAAGTATAGCAATAAAACTATTGAAGTAATCTAGATTTTGCCCTATTAAATAGATAATAGATTGTAAGCAAAACCTCCAGGAGACAGTTGAATTACTACAGCAATAAGTACTTCTACATTAACAGCAATAAAATGTACAGCAATAAAAATCTCTACATTGAAGTAATCTAGATTTTGTCCCATTAAATAGATAATGGATTGTAAAGAAAAAAAATAGATTGTAAGCAAAATCTCCAGGACAAAGTTGAAGTACGTATAGTAATAAAAATTTCTACATTGAAGTAATCTAGGTTTTGCCGTATTAAAAACTTGTGCCAGGAAGACAGGCGTTATTAATTATTTCCATAAATACTCTTAAAATGAAATTGACGTTTTCTGTAGTTAATTTAATGATTGGATGAATCGGAATTATATTGCAACGGCAAAATTCCATTAAAAATAATGCATAATGTCGACACCGTTATTGCTACAATGCCACTAAATGGCTCAACTCAACCAGAGACTTAACCATTATTCCACAACAAGAAATGCAAAAGACCATCTTCCATTGAGAGCAACGATTATGAAATCAAGATTATTGTTACATAGTAGTCATTTTTCTCGAGCACAATTCTTCTCTACAAGACTTCTAACCTTTTAAACGGATACGCAATCCACTGCATAACTACTTCCTCTTGTTTTTTTAAAGACCCACTAAGACCAAACAACTTTTCCCTTTGCAAGCAATTTTCTCTGTTCAATTCGCCAACAATGCAGGTGTTGTTGTGCGCACCACCAGTGGTTAGATCTCTCAATCGAGGTTGGGTTAATTGATTTCTGACGCCTTCGATGAATAGAGGCAGCCACCGTGCCACCAACGTGTTATTATTTCCGCCGGGCACACAAGACGCCAGCACCTGCCAAGCTCGCCAACAATGGTCACGGGGCGTTTAAGTAATTATTAGCGGCCCAGAGAGCGTTGATGGTCTTTGTTGCCTTGATTGAGAGGTGTCTGATTGAGAGGTCAGCTTTGTTGATTAATTTGAAAGGTGCTGGCTTTGTTTTCTTTTGAGGCGTCTTCTGAGGAAGTGCATTATGACAACCATCTGATAGGTGGACTGGACTTAAATCACCAGCAACGATCTCGTCATTACTTTGCTAAGGCTCTTGTGGGTTTTGTATGGGAGGTGCGAATTTCTTTCATGCCATCCACTGTACAACCTGTAGGGCCTTTGTGGTACGAACTGTGGAGGTGGCGCAAACTGTGTGTTAGAGTAATGATAGGTTTCACTTGCTTTCAAGTGTCGTTATTGTCTTATGCATTGTCGAAGAAAGCCAGTGTATGGGCGCTCTGTTAGAGGGGAAAATTGCACCAGTGTTTTTGATTGATGTTTGTCATTCAAAATTATACTGGCAGCAATTTACATATAGGCAAATTTTCTCCAGCGTAATAGTGAAAATTATTTACAGATAGTACTGACATCTGTAAATTTCCAAGTCTTGAAAATTATCTGCAGTCCAATGACATCATTATCAGTGAATGTTTAGTTTTAAAGGGCGAATAATACGGAAAGAGTGAGAAAGAATAGAAAAAATTTAATATTTATTAAACAAAAATATTATTTTTGTTATAAAACATTTAAGAGTAATATAAAATCTTTAAAACAATTAATTACGAAATATAAATAGTAATTTATGTATAAAAATTTATTAACCAGATTGGAGAGACAAATATTACAACAGAACCATGCATATAAAGAAAATATACATATCAATTTTTTTTGTTCTATAATGTCAATCCTTATCCTATTTTATCCTGCTTTCCATACTGAAGGTACTGGGACCCACATCACTTGGCCATCGAAATTGGTAAGTTTTGTAATAGTTGTCACTAATTCAGTATGCCTTCATCACATCTCCTAAAATTGTGTGGATCAAAGTTCGATGAATGAAGGAAAAAAAAAAGGTTCAAAGTTTTCCGATTTTCGAAAGTTCGAAGTTTCAAAAATTTGATGATCAAAGTTCATCAAACTTTCAAGAACTGTGTCGGTTCTGTAAGTACCGGAAAAATTTCCGATTCTGCCCTACATTTATATGAAGCATTAAAGGAAGCCAAGAAGATGCAAAGCAGAGTATTAGATCCAAGGCAGTATTTCATAATTTTTTAATAATTTATTATATTTGTATCTATATCGAATGTGGATTGTATATGTAGATTATGGATGAATGTAGATTTTATATATGCATTGTGGATGAATTTAGATTGCATACATGGATTGTGGATGAATGTAGATTGTATATATATATGGATTGTGGATGAATGTAGATTTATATATATATGGATTGTGGATGAATGTAGATTGTATATATGGATGGTGGTTGAATGTAGATTGCATATATGGATTGTGGATGAATGTGGATTGTATTGAATATGTGGATATGTATCGAATGCACATTATCTTGCAAGATACTTAGTATCCACTACCATAGACTGGAACACGACGGCTGATCAAATAAGGTTTTGTCTTATTACTGCAATGATTTCTTTCGGAGCTGAAGATATTACCGCTGTTATCAATTGCTGAAAACATTCATCAAAATTTATTCGTTACTCGAACAACATTAGATTGATAAATTCATCAATCCCACAAAGCATCAAGGGGTGTGAGTTTGTGATAACGGTTATATCTCCGTCACAAAACGGTATTTTAGAACGGTCGTCTTTAGGAGTATTATTTGGAGATTCTCATCTTTCACTTGTCCAACGGAAGGGTTTTCTGGCTTACAGATTTCTAATCCTAGATATCTGAAGCATAATCAAGGGAACTTATAGTTCTGCTACAGCTTGTCCATTTTCCGAGTCAATCTCTTATACTTCAGAAATCTAACACATTATCATCTCGGTCGCTCTGGCTGCCTGATGACCAATGGCTGGCTCTCTGGCCTTTGGTTCCACAGGCTTCTGGTTCGAATCCTGCCTGTGGGATGGAGTGTTAGTGGTTCGGAATCCACGTTAAACTGTAGATCCTAATTAGACCGAAGTGTGGAAAAAAATGACAGTAAAGAGACAAATCAAACCAAATCTCGATCGCTCCAGACCATACAATTTTATGCAAACACACGAGCGCTACAGGGGTGGCAAAGGTCATTTGAAATTTTAACTTCTGATCACCCCGAAATCGTTAATTAGCGAAAACCTCACCTGAAAAACTTTCCATTCCGCTGTTCGAAATTACTCGTCCCATTTTTGCGCCTCCCCATAAAACTCCCCCAGCCCCCCAATCCCACCCCCTTATAACGACCTAGGGGGGCATTATTCCAGAGATCATAAGACAGAAAAGCAGAACCCAAAAACTGCATCGGCGCAGGTCGATAGACATTTATTCCATAGAACAGGAACTGAAGAACACTGACTGCAGAGGGGGTTGGGAGTAACGGCTGTTTTCATTAAAGCCCCATATATAGAAAGAGAGACGCACCTCGTTTGATGAATCACTTTATCAGTTAGGGCAAAAGAGAAGAGAGAGATTTTTATTTCCATTTTTGAAACCTCCGTATCTGTTCGCGTCAAAAAAGAAAACGGGATATTTGAACCGTAATTTAGAAAACTGAAAACGTGCCGGCGTTTTCGAAACTGATAAAAGAGGATGGCAGCACACAAGGGGGGTAGGATGTGGTGCGAGGATGGAAGTGGGGGGGGGTAGTGGGTAGGGCATTTATTGGGTATCATTTGTGGGGAGTACTGAATGCAGTTATCGGAATGAGGTTTATATACCACCCACAAAGGGGTGGCAGTCATTGAGAAGGTTTATTGAAGGTGGTCACAGTGTTTTGTGATGATATTTCTTGCAGGGTGGGGGAAGAGGAGGGCACGAGGACTCGTTTAAGCAGGCAGTTTTCAGAAATGATTTATTTAGGGTAGTTTTGAAAACAAAGGGAAAAGACTGATTTCTTCACACAAAAAAATCCCTCTCCCCCCTCAGAAAAAAGAGCAATGGGAAATTTGTATCCTTTTAAATCATCTGATATGTACTAAGTATAAATCAGATTCTTCACATTGTGAACTATTTTACATAATTTCTTAATGTTTCGCAGTATGTTATAATTTGTCTTGAAAATAAATATAAGTAAAATAATTAATTAAATCTGTTGTATTTGTCCACAAATGTTGAGCATTTTGACCTGATGTCATTGAGTACTAAAACAGTCGGTATATAGCTGATTCAATTTAAACGGGAAGCATGCCAACCTCACCATTATGTATCCTCAAAATTTAGAAACGAATTCCTTCATAAAGAGGATCTCGCACTTCCTTCCCCGCCTTTTCAGGCAAAAAAAGAAAAAACTTTCTGGTCCATAGATTTATCCTACTTATGCCATGCATAGAAACAGGAGGTTCGGTTTGGTTTCACTTTTGAACTTCGGGTCTAAAAGAAATCTGAGCCAGAGCAGCTCTGGCGGGTAGCGAACGAGCTCGCGAGAAGTTACAATTTACCTTTCTTATAATAAATATAAGTAACACAATTAATTAAATCTGTTTTCAAATGAGGAACATTTTTACCTGATGCCCTTCATTCTATAATAATGCAGTCGGTATATAACTGATTCAGCTTATACAGGGAAGCCTACCCTACCTCGCCAATCGTGTGTCCTCACAATTTAGAAAGGAACACCTTCAAAAATAGGATCTCTCACATCCTTCTCCACTTCTTCTGCCATAACAGGAAAAGCTTTCTGGTCCATAGATTTATGTTACCTATCCGACTCATAGAAAGAGGAGGTTCGGTTTGGCTTCACTTTTGAATTTCGAGTCCAAAAGAAACCCGAGCCACAGGTTGGATAGATAGCACGTTGTTTGTTTGGTTTGAAACTCGATAAACGATGCCGACCGGAAAGCTTTTATATTTCTGCAAGGAATGGTGGCCTGATGACCGTGGACTAGCGCTCTGGTTTTCGGTGCCACAGATTTCGGATTTGATTCCCATCGGTGTCATGGATGTTTTAAGTGGTTCGGAATCTATTTTAAACTGTAGGTCCCTGTCTAATATGACTACTACTACTACTTCACCACAACACATCACTGTGCCTAGAACTGAGTTACTTCTATACAGTTTGGGAATTGTGTGTGTGAAAAGTAGTCTGATTGGACTCTGTAACGCTCTATGGTCATACGATCCGGCTTAAAGGGGATTTTGAACCACTGCAAACCATCAAGCCCATATGCCTAATATGACTGTAGAGCGTTGGAGGTAGGACTGACAACTCTACTTCGTAAAAAAGAAAATATATCCTATCTCGAAATCTGCCAGTAGCCAGATGACGTTGGCTCACCATGAGGCTATTGCGTCAATGAAGATTGGTTTGGTTTGTCGCTCTGCAGTCATTTAGTGCTCACTTTAGGCTAATTATACCGGAACCTACAGTTTAACGTGGATTCCAAACCCCTCATAAATATCCATGCCCCCACCAGAATTTGAATCTGAAGCTTGTGTACCAAAGGCCAGAGTGCTAGCCAATTGACCATCAGGCCGCCCAATGGAAAAGAAGAAGAAGGAATGGACACAATTTATCTGCAGACCAGAATATCCTTCCGTTGAGCTCAAAAAGGAAGGGAGGAAAGTTTGAAACTTCCAAATGGTCCTCTTAAAGGGATTTATTCAAAATTACAGTGGCACAATTCACCCACATTATTCCCAGAATTAGGAAAAAGGCATAACAGCTGAAAGTAAAGCGATGTGTTGTGTTTTAGTATACTGTAGTTAAGAAACGCAACATGATATATAATAGAGAATTTTAGTTTAATAAATCTAAAAAAAAAAAAAAAATACGAAACCACTTCAGTAACATTTACTTAGTCCAGCACTTCACAAGAAAAAGTCTTCCGAATATACTAAAAATAAATTCCGTTTGGATTTTAGAAAAATGTTTCCTCTTTTCAATAAACACTCTATCATGAGCAGAAACAATAAAATTCCTTAGTGTACAGCCAGCGGCCTGATAGCCAATTAGTTAGCTCTCTGCCTTTGGTACGTAGAGCGACAAACCAAACCAATTATACAGCTATTCTACGACCTATAATTATCTACGCATGTCAGTTTAGTCTTATGCTGCTAAGCCTAACTTAAAGATTATTGAAGCTCTTCAAAATATCATTCTCATGCAAGTCACTGCAGCTAAATGGTATATGACAAATTCCGAAATACAGCAAGCCATTAATATTCCTCCAGTTAAAGACTTCTTTAAGCACGTCTTGGAACATTTTTTTAATTCTATTCAAGAACTCCTTCAATCCAAGTAATTAAAATTTATTACCTTATAATTAATATTAAAAGACTGGAATATTTTAATTTTGTAATTTTTTTTCTAATATTCTGGGCAATTTACTTAATAGTCAATTGTTTATACCTTGTTCTACCGGAGATGAGGCTAGGAAGTTCCTGGAATCCAAACATCATCATCGTTTCAGCAACACAGCCACATATTTGTACATTTATTAATTTTTTTATATTAAACGTGTTCTAATTAAGAGAAATAGAATGCTCTAATTAGAGAAACAATTCTATTGGGAAAAAATATTGATCACGAATTCATTAAAGCACGGCATTGAAAACCAATAACTCTTCCTATATCCGTAATGATAACACTTCAGGCTACATTATCCCGTGTTAATATCCATTTATAAAGTGTGTAAAGTATTTAATATCAGTCTGCAAGATGTAAAATATTTAATATTAGGCTCCTATCAATATAAATAAATTAAATTAGAATTGCTTTTTGATAAAAATGGTATAAAATGAATTTGTTTCATAAATCGCACCATGTTGCATACATGTACAATTTTTTTGCGTATGTTTTGAGTTTTAAAATGAGTAAAATAAATTAAATGAGCAATTCAATAATTACGTCAACTTCTTCAATAGCGCAATAGCCCCATGATGGGCCAAGGCCGTCTGCCAACTGACAGATTCCGAAACGTGAGATGTTTTTCTTTTTATGGGATAGTGTTATAAGCAGTCATATAACTCCAGCAGTCATATTAGACGGGGACTTACGGTTTAGAGTGAATTCCAAACCTCACCAAGCATCCATGATACCACCTGGGACTTGAACCCAAAAAACCTTTGGCACCGAGCACCAGGGCTCTAGCCACTCGGCCATCAAGCCCTTACTGTGCGTTCTGCAGCTTAATTCAATATTTATTGGTTTAATGGAGAAAAATAAAGATATTTAAAAAAAAAAAAAAAAAAATTAGGCTGATACCGAAGATAGTTAATTTGACTATTAGAGATTTTTAGTAATAAACATAGAAAATTTTTAAAATTCATTAACCCGAGTATATTTCTCATATTTCAATAAAATCAACTTTTAATTACAGAAATGCCAATTAAAAATACGAATTGTAATATTATAAATATTAATTGTATAATAATGTATGGATAATTATAGTAAATTAAATACTTAAAGTATCAAGTTTTTGTACAATTATTAAATTGAAAATTTATTTATAATAATGATAATGATGCTAAAATATAATGATGAATTTAAAACTAAAATAAAAATGTATCAACTTATTAGCCACGATTTGTTATGATTTTCATCAATATTTAAAACGAAATTTTAATTAAAATCAGCAATTCGAATTTGGTGTAATAGTTTCAGAGCACAATACACATCAAAATTAAAAAAGAACTTATATAATAAAGATTATAAGAGAATATAACGATGAATTTAAAAACTAAAATAAAAATGAATCAACTTACTATCCTCTATTTTTAAAAACTTACATCATTATTTAAAACGACTCTTTAATTAAAATCATCAATTTGAATTAGGTGTAATAATTTTATGAACACCACATCAAAATAAAAAAAATAAAAAACTAATATAATAAAGTTTATATAAGAGATCATTTCTTTTCGTTATCATTTATTTGAAAATGATTTAAAAAAGATGGCATTACACCCCATAGACATGAATGCATAATCAGCGTTTCTTTTTTTTTCTTCTGGTTATACCTCAACATACGTGGATTTTAATTTATAAAATATAATTGGAATTTTGTTTTATAAAATATAATTTGAATTTATAAAATATAATTTGAATTTTTCTTTATAAAATATAATTTGAATTTTGTTTTCTTCTGGGGGTACCTCAACATACATCGATTTTAATTTATAAAATATAATTTTTCTTTTCTTTTTTTTTTTTCTTTTCAGATTTTGACGAAAGATTAAAACAAAAAGCATGATGCAACTTCAATTTTATATAAAGAAAATAGTAAAATAAAATAATAAAATAAAAATAAATAAATAAATCTTTTGAATCAAAATGTCCAGAATTCAAAAAAAAAATTTAATAAATAAAATAAAATAAAATAATAATAATAAAAAAAAAAAAAAAAAAAAAAAGAAAGAAAGAAAGAAAGAAAAACAGTAAATAAAAAGTATCAAACACAAATATTTAGATGCATATAATAGTTAAATAATTAACGTAATTCTAAAACGATCAACATGATTTAAAAAAAAAAAATAATAATAAAACAAGCCAAAGGATGAGACATAAAAACAAATATTTTTTCAACTGCTCTTTGAAGAATCAATGATTAAACAATGGGGAAATATCAGAAGGGAAAGGATTATGACGTAAGAGAGAAATCCCCATTGTTTCACTTCCAGACAAACAAAGCAAAACTTTTTTTATGCATAATTTTATCCTTCCTCTAAAATTTTTTTCTCTTTCCCCCCTTCTGTCAACCCTTTTTTTTTTGTCTGTGTGTGTGAAGGCAAATTAGAAAACACTTTCAGATAATAAACTGAACATGAAGTAAAAAAAATCCCTTTCCATTGTCCCTGTGTGAAAAGGAACTATACACCAAATTACCACCTCTTATTTTAAAACGAAAATTTGAAGTGGCATTGGAAACAATAACGCATAGAAAAAAAAAAAATTACCAGTTTTTAAATTAAAAGTAGTGAAAAAAAAAAACTCAGAAAGAAGAAAAACGAATAATATGTATTTAAAAAGTCCCAGTTTTTAGAAGTTAAGCAATCGGAACAATCAATTCGTATGCTTCCGCAAAGACTATTTTTTCCCCATTTTTTTCACCATTATTTTTATTGCCATTATCAAAAGCAAAACTTAAGTATGAAAAAAAAAAAGTAAAGAAAGAAAGAGGGTGGGGAGTTGAAAGACAAAATAATTTTTAAAAAAAATAAAAAAGATAAAAGAGATGATTAACTGATTTAGCCCACACATTCACACAATGGCCGAACAATAACAGCGTGGTTTGAGGGGAAAAAAGGAATTTTTTTTCTTCGTATTGTGAAAACAATAGGGAAAGAATTGCGAAAAAGGGAATAAAAAAAAGTGGTGTGTTTACATTTTAAGTACTTTCTAACGACGTGTAATGAAGTTCAGAGAAGTGTATTTATGTTAAAATAAATATCAATTAAAAAAGATCGCTGACTATGTTTATAGATATTTTAACCAGACTATTGAATAAAATATAATATATAATAAAATAAAAATAATTAGTATGATAATATTTAATATGATATATTTAATAAAATCTATTTTCGAATAAATTTGGGTTTCATTCAATTGCTTTCACTCAAACTAAATTCTTTTTCAGTAATTTAATAGACTATTACAATAAAAGTCATAGAACAATTTAGTTTTGTGCTTATTTAATTAATTAAAAATATGAACATACATATTAAGTTTCTTTTTTATATGTTTGGCATCATTAAATTTAATATGTTAAAGGTTTATATGTTGAAGGTAGGCTTCAAGTATATTTATCCTTTTTAAAAAATATATATATATTTTGTTATCAAATATCTTAAAAATTATAATTAATTATTATTAATATTAATTAATTATTATTTATCTTAACAATTATTTATGTTTATAAATATTTTTTTATGATTTATTATTCCTTTTTATGCTGCTGAAGATAAACAAACTGACGGTAGCTATGAAATAAATTTCTGTTATCTAAATATCATTTATTTAATTTATCTTTTAATAATTATTTCATATGTATATTAAATTCAATTAAAATATTAATTATTCTCCAGCAATAGATTTATTTTCCACTGATCAATTATTTATTCTGCTTGACACTTTTTAGCATTAATTCTTAAAATTTATTTTTGCTTAAAATTTGTTAACATTAATTCTTAACATTTATTCTGCTTAACATTAATTCTTAACAATTATTCTGCTTAACACTTTTTTTATAAAATGGAATAAAAGAAGGAGGAGGGAAGAGGGGTACAGCTTCTGTTTTTGATGGAGTACCCGTAGTTAGAAGACTGACTTCTGCTCCGCGTCGCTGAAGAAGGAGGGAAGGTAGGACTTTTTTAGGGAGGACTAGTCGCATTTTCGTATCGTATGGGAGAAAACCCAGAAAGCTCCCACCACTCGAATAACGAGGCAAGATGCTGAACATCACACATGCCATCGAGTCTCCTAGTTTTTTTGAAAAAGTGTTTGCAACAAAACCGCCAGTGGATTGAACCCCGCCTTAATGCTCACCAGCGGTGCACGTTGCCACTGAACCAAGAGTCAGGCATTATAATAAATAATGCAATTAATAATTTAAATAATTATTATAATAATTTTTTATTTATAAAATTCATTTATTTTCGTATTCTAATTTTTAAAGTACATGAATTATAATTAAAATTTATGAGCTTAAAAAAATAATTAATTTTATATTATTTAATTAATTAAAATATATTAATTTTAATTAATAATTTTTTTCTTAACTTTTAAAAAAAACTTTCATTGTTTTTCTGTTATTTCTTTTTGAAAAGCATCAATCTTTTTAAATCATTAATTTTTATACACGCTTTATATTTATAACAAGCATAATACTTAATGTGCTTACAAAATTTAAAAGCATTATTTTAATTTTATGCATTGCACAGTAAATTCTGCATCAGTAAAAACGCCATTGTTTTTATTATTATTAAATGAAATTGTTTAAACTTTTAAAATATTAAAAATTAATTAAATTTTAATCATTTTTTTTTCTTTTTTTTGAACAGGATAATGAATAAGAACAGTTTCACAAAAATATTTACAATAATTGACAATTTACTTTTCCATTCATTAAATTTAATGTGGTTTTAAGACGTACATGCTTTTTATTAGCGTTTTGAAATTTCTTTTCCCCTAAAAAAAAATACTCCTTTTTGATTAATACTTATGATACAAAAATTATTGAATCATCCTTAATTATTTTACTTAATTTTTTTTTTTTGTATCAAATGACGGATAAATTTATTTCCAATACTTTAAGAGATAATTAGATTTTAAACGAAAACTAGGCTATCTCACAAGATTAAAAAAAATAAAACCTCGATTCAAAACTGCAAAAGCATTTTCGGCCTAGTTTTTAAACAAAAATTTCCAAAATCAGTTTCACTCATAAATCAAATCCTTTAAACGAATTTAAAATATTTTATTCTACTATAAACAGTTTTTATTTGCCGCGTTAAATTATCAAAAATGACATATTATGCGCAAAACACACGTGCTAAAAAAAAAAAAATAATAATAATCACACAAAACTCATTAAAAGCCTAACAAACTTTCAAAAAGCTTACATTACATCGCATTCGGAATTTAATTAATACTTTTTCCTAATTTTTTCCTTTCTTTTTTAACTTCCCATAACAGTCATTGGTGGAATTTCCATTTAGGATAGATAATGGCTCATTAAATATGATTTTAATCCTATATCTGTGACACTTTTTGACACGCAATATTAAAAAGGCTTCGAACAACGCTCCCCCCTCCCCTCCCCTCCCTGGCTTCCCAAACGGGCGAAAAGTTTTAATGATTTCACAGCCACCTAAAAACTTCTCACCCATTGAAAAATCGCACCAACTTTCAGGCCACTGCCATATGTTCTTGTAAAAATACTGATTCTTTTCGGCGCATGGCAACGAAAAAAAAAAAATAATGGTTAAAACAACAAAAAGTTCGCTACCGATTATGTTGCTCATATTTAAACTCATAATTAGATTAATTTAACGGGAACCTTAACTGTCAGCCAATATATAAGCGAGAGGAATAATACTGATAGAAAAAAAAAATGTGGACATTCATTTTTAATAAAACGGTTATATTTCACCGTAGATAATTAATGTTCTTGCAGAATTATAACATTTGTGGGAAAAATAAGTTCAAAAAGCGGAGACCAAACGATAAAGAAAACTCCCCCTTCTGAAGCCCCGCTATTTTTGGCACACTTCCCGCTTTCTCCCTACCCACATCCCCGACTAGATTCCTACACCACCACCACCCCCTCCCGCCTGCAAATTGTGATGATATTTTAATTATTTCGGTGCGAACAAGGCTTATCAAAATGGCGGTTACTACGAAATTGCCCCAGTAAGTAGATGGCGAAAAACAAAGCCGTTAGTGCACATTTTCGATACAGCAGAAATTGCCTTAAAAATTACGATAGGCCACCATTTTTAGAGGAAAGGCATACAGGGCTGTCGCAGTTAACTTATTTTTCCCCTAAACTGATACTTTAAAACGAGACGCAATTTTTCAGGTGGCAGTGTTGAAGGGCCATTTTCGATATCTTGTAAAACACCATCGCTCTCTTGTAACTGCGACCGCGGGAAGCCAGGTGTTAATGGAGGGTGGGCCCACTTAATATTCTCGTGCGTACTACACAGTGGAAGACTGTTTTATGTGGTCTTGTCGGCAGATCGGATTTATGGGGGGCAAGATTTCAGGGGGTTTGCAGGAATATTTAGATAGACATTTTTTAAGACGCTTGTAATTTTAGGTTATATTAGTTGATAAGTGATTAATTTATATTCAAAAAGGCTTATAAAAGTGTCAAGCAGTAAATTTCGGTTTGCAGAAATAAATTTAAAATTTTTAAAATGTTAACTAAAATTGAGAAGATAAATATTTACGCATTAAAGGACAAATATATTTTATTAAAATGATCTCATTAGTCAAGGAATAAATGTGTTAATTAATATAATTATATTTGTCTAAAAGTCATTTATATTATAAAGGACACATTTTCCGCGCAATAAACGTTTCATCTATATTAAAAATCTATCGATCGATCATTATCGAAAAATCTATCGTTTATGCAGGTATGTAAAAATTTGATATTAATCTTCAACTTCATAATACTCATTTCAGAAAGAAAAACCATAATTAATAGATATGATCAATCATCATATATGTATGTACATCATATCTGAATGTATCATATATATATATATATATATATATATGATACATTCTAGTATATGTAAAACAGTTTTAATAAAATTTTTGTAATCAAATATGTTCGTATATTAATTTTATAATTTGATAATGAATATTGATTTTACCCATGTATTGGATTAAAATTAATTTTTACAATTTATTTAAAAGTCACAAATTTTGTTTAGAATTAGGAAATATAAAAAAATAAATCATTAATATCCACACTAGTTTTATTTGATGATGAAGTTTTTTTTTTTTTTTTAATATAAGAAATTTTTTTAATGAAACTTATTAAAATATAAAAATATCTTTCGCAAGTGTTGTAAAAGAAAATTAAAGTTTTCAACATTTAAATTAATTGTTATTTGAAAGAAGTATTCTTTTTATGAGCTTTTATTTAACTTTTCTTAAAATGATAAATATTGCTTGATAACAAAAACATTCTAAAATTATAAGCAGTGTTTGAAATTAAAAACATTCTAAACAATATAAACAATCTTTTATAAACATTGTTTGAAAATACAAAACATTCTAAACAATATAAACAATCTTTTATAAACATTGTTTGAAAATACAAAACATTCTAAACAATATAAGCTTTGTTTGAAAATAAAAATATTCTAAACAATATAAACATTCTTTGATGAACATTTTTCGAAAATAAAAACATTCTAAATAATATAAACATTCTTTGATGAACATTTTTCGAAAATAAAAACATTCTAAACCATATAAACATTGTTTGAAAATAAAAATTGAAGGTATAAACTATTTTAATTAATGAATTAATTAAATAAAAAGTAAAATAAAAGAAATTAAGGAATTAACAAAAAATATAAAGTGATTAATGAATATAAAGTATAAGTATTTAATGAATTTAATCATGAATTATAAATTGATTAAAAAAATAAGTTTCAAAATAATTTTTAAAAAAATAGACTTTAAATTAAAAATATATATTTTAAAATTATTAAAAACCAAATTTATAATTTTCAATCAAAGTTGAAAATTATTCAATATTTACAGAACAGGTTTTGTATCAACCGAAGATTTTGCTCTCTTTTTTTATCTGCATTAAAATGTGTTTTGGAAGTATTTTTTCATTATATATCTAATAGTATATCTAATATATCAATTCAATCAATTCAAAAGTTATAATTTTAACTACTAAAAATTTGCTCAAAAAGCTTTGATTCATTTCGACTCTTAATTACGTTGCCATTGTAAAAGTGCTTTATGGAAATAATTCTACATCAACTTCCTGTTGAGTCTATTTGCTACTTCATTTCGCCTTTAACCAAAGCAACATCACTGGAAGAATATTTTTCCGGTACATTTAGCATAAACAAACAGCATTTGCAACAAACAAGTCCAGTAGCAAAATATGACTCTCTATAAGCAAAAACAACAGTAAATATTTCACTTTAAAAAGAACAAACAAACAAAAAAAGCGAAAACTTTGTTTGCGAATTTTCAACAACACCGAACATTCATCCTTTTGTCTGGTAGAATCCACGGAAACAATCAATTTCATTACAACTCGCATTCGTTTTTATGAACCAGTAACAACACCAACTCTTCCATGAGTTTAACGCTTTTGGTGGCCTTATCGCCATTTCCGGACAACCACAGTTTCCTGGATTTGCTTCCAAAACTAGGACCTAAAGGGTTAGATTTCGCTTAACTTAATTTTGATTTTGTTTTGGGGGAAACCTAGATTGGATAAAACTCTTTTTGAGAAAAAAGATGGGGAAAAAATCCCACTAAAACTCTTTGAAAACAATGGAATGGAAATATGGAATGTAGTAGAATTTCGAACATCGTCACGTTCTGTAACTTTATTAATTTTTTTTCCCCGTTGCCAAAGCGCGGCGAGAAAAATGTCAGGCTTTTATCTGGCCATGAAGAATGACTCCAGTATGAAACGAATCCCGTTTTTGCTCCAGAAAAGGTTTGAAACAGTGATATGGAAACGGGAAAAATTTTTGTCGCTTTTTATTCCGGAGAAACAGTTTTACCTATTTTTATCTCCACATTCTCATCAATTTAGGAAACAGAAGAACGAATTCGTTGCCAAACGATTGTTCATTAAATGCAGAATTTAATTTTCGAGCTGTCCTAAATGTGTCACTGCCGAAATCTCTTCTGTGAGAAAAAAAAACTTGGTGATTTATTTCCATAATTCAACAGAAGCAAGTAAAGTGAAAAAGAATTTTTATGCTTTGAGACTAAATAACACAGAAATAGATTTCGATTTTCCGCTGTATTCTTTATTTAAATGGTAACCAACGATTATTATTATTTTTTTTCAATAGCACACAAGTATAATATTCTAAAAGCAATAACTTTGAATAGGCATTTAAGAAATATCTATATTTTTAACAAGGAATTCAAACACTTGGAATAATTTCCATATAATCGCTCTAATGGAACTTTATTTATTAAATTTATTATTATTAATTTAATTAATAATAATTTTGTTTTAAATTCAATTATTCTTAAATAATTTATCTGGAATATGGAATTATACTTAATAATTGTGTTTTAAATGCAATTATTCTTAATTATAAATTTATCTTGAATATGCAATCATTATTAATTATTGTTTTAAATGTAATTGTCCTTATTTATTAGATTTAATTTATTATTATTATTAATAATTAAATTTAATTAATTTTATAATTATGAATAATTAAATTAATAATGGTTACATATTCAAGATAAAAAAATAATTAAGAGTAATATTTAAAATTATTATTATTATTATTAATTTAATTAATAAAAATAATAAATTAACTCTAATAAATAAGAACAATTACATTTTATTTTAAATGTAATTATTCTTAATAATTTATCTTGAATATAAAATTATTCTTAATGTATTAATTCTTGATAATTTTGTTTTAAACACAATTATTCTTAGTAAATAACTAATGTTCTTTGACTGAATTATTTTTATTATAATTTATTTAGTTTGTCAGTATTAATTGAACTTTAATAAAATAAAATAAAGCTACTATTATCTTTTTAAGAACGCAGTGTTTAACAACATTCGAACCCTTTTTAATCTCTAATTTATGTTAAAAATAATCTAATATATTAAAATTGCTAAGCAGAATTTTTTTTTTATTATATTTATGTATATTTGTTCTACTAAATATAATTCTAATGTAATTTCTAATTGTATATGTAAAGCAATTTACACTTTAATTTTTATCTTTTAATTTGAAAACATTTTTACAACACATTTAATTATATTGTGGTTATTTACACTTTAATAACAAAATTTTTGTGGTTTTAACTATCACATTTCCATTAATACAACGAGCATTTGAATAACACCTTTTTTTTTTTGCACTTCATTTGGAAAGGTTTCTAGAATTTAATCGTGTTTGCTTCGTTTTTTTTTATCCCTTTCTTTCACACATATTTTTTAATATCGCTCCAACAGAACTTTATTTATTAAATTAATTGTTAATTTATGATTATTATTAATTAAATTAATAATAATTTTAAATGCAATTGTTAGCTAATATTTATCTAGAATATGTAATTATTCTTAATAATTTTGTTTTAAATGCAGTTATTCTTAATTAATAATTTATTTTAAATATGCAAATATTCTTAATTAATAATTTTTCTTGAATATGCAATTATTCTTAATAATTTTGTTTTAAATGTAATTATTCTTAATTTTGTTTTAAATGCAATTATTATTAATAAGTAAATAACTAATATTCGTTGATTGGATTACTTTTTGTATAATTTATTTAGTTTCTTAATATTAATTAGACTTTAATAAAATTAATAAGGCTACTATTACTTTAATTATATTTTAAAGAACGCATTGTTTAACATCATTCAAACCATTTTTAATCTCTAATTTATTTTAAAAATAATAATCTAATATATTAAAATTACTAAGTAGAATTTTTTTTATTATTGCGCATGCGCGCTACGTCCAAAATACGGTATGCAAAAACTCTCTATTATATTGATGTATTTTTGCTCTACTAGTTGTATTTATAAAGCAATTTACACTTTAATTCTTAATTTATTATTATTATTAATTTATTTTAATAATAATTTTGGTTTAAATGCTATTATTCTTAATCAATAATTTATGAATATGCAATTATTCTTAATTTATGTAATTATTTTTAATTAATAATTTATCTTGAAGAAATTATTCTCAATGCAATTATTCTGAATAATTTTGTTTTAAATGCAATTATTCTTAATAAATAAATAAATAATGATCTTTGATTGGATTATTTTTATTATAATTTATTTAATTTTTTAGTATTAATTAGACTTTAATAAAATAAAAAAAGGCTAATATTATTTTAATTATATTTTTAAGAACGCAGTGTTTAACAACATTCAAACCATTTTTAATCTCTAATTTATCTTACAATAATAATCTTTGCTCTGCTAGTTGTTTATATAAAGCAATTTACACTTTAATTTTTATCCTTTTTACACTACACTTAATTATATTGCGTTTTTATACACTTTAATAACGAAATTTTTGTAGTTTTAATCATCACATTTCCATTAATACAACGAGCATTTGAATAACAATCATTTTTTTTTTTTTTTCCCCGCACTTCATTAGGAAAGGTTTCTAGAATTTAATCATGTTTGCTTCGATTTTTTTTTTTTTTCCGGCTTTCTTTCTCACATATTTTTTTATGTCGTTCGAGCAGAATTTTATTTTTTAAATTAATTGTTAATTTATTATTACTATTATTAATTAAAATAATAAAAATTTTAATTGCAATTATCCATAATAATTTTGTTTTAAATGCAATTATTCTTAATAAGTAAATAACTAATGTTCATTGATTGGATTATTTTTATTATAATTTATTTAATTTTTTAGTATTAATTAAACTTTAATAAAATAAAAAAAGGCTAATATTATTTTAGGTATATTTTTAAGAACGCAGTGTTTAACAACATTCAAACCATTTTTAATCTCTAATTTATCTTACAATAATAATCTTTGCTCTGCTAGTTGTATATATAAAGCAATTTACACTTTAATTTTTATCCTTTAATTTAGAAACCTTAATTATATTGCGGTTATTTACACTTTGATAACGAAATTTTTGTGGTTTTAACCACTACATTACCATTAATACAACGAGCATTTGAATAACAACCATTTTTTTTTTCCCCACACTTCATTCGGAAAGGTTTCTAGAATTTAATCGTGTTTGCTTCGATTTTTTTTTTTTTTTCCCGCCTTTCTTTCACGCAAGTTCTTTTTTTTATTCTATTGGAATGCCGAAAATTAACCGCGTGCAGTGTTTCCGAATCAGCGAACAACTGAAGTGAAGCGATCGGTCACAATCGAGTGATCATAAGAAGCCGAGTGGGCGGGGCCAAGGAGCCGTGACGTCACGCAACGACGAGATTTCTATTCGCAGGCGTTGCTTTGAAAAACAAACGAATATGTGTTTTATTTTATGTATACTTTTTCTTTTACCTTTTCAATGTTTATTATGTTTGATGTTTTGTGAGAATATGCGATTTATACTGGCAATATTGTTCCATGATGTGGAACGCATTTCATGACATTCTACATCCGCTTGTAGTATCTTATTTTTATTAGTTTTCATTCAATTCTTTTTTTTCCCCCTCTGCCATTATTGTGTTTGTTTTGATGGAGAGATGAGTTGATGTTTGACCTGTCATGTCTCTTATTAATGTGATTTCTTTCTAATTTTGTCGGTTGAAGTTATTTTTGCTTGTAGATATACCATATTTTATGTGTTTGGAAAAAAAAATGGCAACTCAAGATGAGTGTTTTTTTATTATTTTTATTTTTCATGTTATTAATTAGTAAATTGCACACGAGGTTTTTAGCAAATATTGGTGTGAACGTATTTCATTCTTGTTTTTTTTTTGTAGCATAGGGTTAATCATTTTAATAGATATTCTGGGTTATTTTTTTTTTAATATTGAATATATTTTTATCGTATAGTTAATATCCTTAAGAATAGTATTTCCTTTACTATTAGATTATTATGATGGTTTTTTTTATGTCGTATAATTAAATTTAGTTTTTTATAACTTAAATATAAAATTAACAGCAGAAAAAAGTTGAGTTACTGCTTCCAATACATCAAATTTTTATTTCAGTGAATATATAATTAAATAAGTTACAAAGTGTCCAGAATTTTGTATTTATAGCAGGTGTGAAAACTAATCAATTGAAACTTATATTTTTTCCAAGACTTGAGTGGATTGGTAGATATTTGTTGCTGTTTCTTATACTATTTGATAGACAGCGGCATCTAAATCAAGTCCAAGAACCCGTGTGGTCTCATGGAAGGCGGGAAGGGGAGGGAGAGTAGTTATTGTTGTGTTGGAGCACTCGTAGATAAAAGTTTGACTTGGCTTTATGGTATATATATCAACCAGAGTTTTCCAAAAATGTCAGCCACAAGAATTTTCAAAACTATAGCTATATTTAAACTAATATATATATATATATATAGTGGCAATAGCCCCATGGTGAATCAAGACCGTCTGCCTACTGGCATATTCCGAAACTGGAGATGTTTTCTTTTTGAGGAAGGGTTGCCCAACAGTCATATTAGACCGGTATCTACGGTTTAAAGTGAATTCCGAACCCCTATAAACATCCATGGCATCGCCGGGACTAGAACCCAAAACCTGGGGCACTAGCCACTCGGCCATCAGGCCCCGTTAGATATTTGAATAAAGCTGCTGGATTCCTTTAGAATTGTGGTGTCAAAAAGTGGGTACAATGCAATAGAACTCCAATGGGGCACCCTGGCACTTCCCTGGGTACAAGCGCTAAATGTGATCTCTGCGTTCTAATGACGGATCATTTTGGTCAAAATGTCTCATATTTGAAAACAAAAGATTAATTCGAAAATTGTTGGATTCAATGTATTTGAAGGATGGGTGTATTGAAAATGGGTGCTTAAATTTTATTCGCCTTAAAACAATATGGAGGATCATGAGGTTTGATTACTAAGAATTTCAAAATTTTTGATAATTATGTTCTGTTTGGTAAAGAACCGTTGAACTAGCAGACTTATGATTTGACTATTAGATATGAATCTGTGGTGTTTAATTTTACCAAATAATTTAATAATACTGATCATTATAATTTTTTTAAATAAAACATATTAAACAAATTTACCAAGTTTTGTTAAAAACAGTAATAAGGATTGAATAAAAATTTCAGTTATAAAAAAATTGATTGAATTAAAAAATTTTTTTAAAAGCCATCAATCGTTCAATTCTACACCAAAAATTAATCACTGTACACTGAAGTGACAAAAGTCATGGGATACCTCTGAATATCGTGTCGGCCCTCCTTTCGCCCAGCGAAGTGCAGCAACTCGACGTGGCATGGACTCAACAAGTCGTTGGAAGTCTTCTGCAGGAATATTGAGCCATGCTGTCTCGATAGACGTCCGTAATTGTGAAAGCGTTGATGGTGCAGGATTTTGGGCACGAACAGACCTCTCGATGATGTCCCAGAAATGCTCGATGGGATTCATGTCGGGCAATCTAGGTGGCCAGATCATTCGTTGGAATTGTCCAGAATGTTCTTCAAACCAATCGCGAACAGTTGTGGCCCGGTGACATGGTGCATTGTCATCCATAAAAATCCCATCGTTGTTTGGGTACATGAAGTCCATGAATGGCTGCAAGTGATCTCCAAGTAGCTGAACATAAGCATTTCCAGTTAATGTTCGGTCCAGTCGCACCAGAGGACCAAGTCCATGCCATGAAAAAACAGCCCACACCATTACGGAGCCACCACCAGCTTAAACAGTGCCTTGCGGACAGTTTGGGTCCATGGCTTCGTGGGGTCTGCGCCACACTCGAACCCTACCATCAGCTCTTACCAACTGAAATCGTGACTCATCGGACCAGGCCACGGTTTTCCATTCATCTAGGGACCAACCGATATGCTCACGTGCCCACGAGAGTCGCTGCAAGCGATGTCGTTCTGTCAGTAAAGGCACTCGAGTCGGTCTTCTGCTGGAATAGCCCAAGAAAGCCAAATTTCTCCGCACAGTTCTAACAGACAAGTCCCTTGTACGTCCCACATTGATTTCTGCGGTTATTTGACGCAGTGTTGCTTGTCTGTTAGAATTTACGTCTCTTTGCAGACGTCGCCGGTCTCGGTCGTTAAGTGCAGGCGGTCGACCACTGCGCTGTCCATGGTGGGATGTTATGCCTGAAATTTCATACTCTCGGCACACTCTTGACACAGTGGATCTGGGAATGTTGAATTCCCTAACGATTTCCGAAATGACATGACCCATGCGTCTAGCTCCAACTAACATTCCGCGTTCAAAGTCTGTTAATTCCCGTCGTGCGGTCATCATCACGTCAAAACCTCTTCACATGAATAACTTGAACAGAAATGAAAGCTCTGCGCATTTATACCTGTTCTACGCGATGCTACTGCCATCTGAAAATTTGCATATTGCTATCCCATGACTTTTGTCACTTCAGTGTATATCTTTATGCATTTATAATTAATCAAATCTATAAAAAAGTTTAGTCAACGTTAAGTTTTACTATAAAAAAATTAACAAATTAATAACAGTTATTCAGTCTAAAGCATAATAATATAAGGCGGATGAAAACTGAATTACAAAAAGAAAAAATAAATAATAGCTTACAAACCAAATCACCAGAAAAATGTAATTTTTTACTGTTTCGTTATGTATATCATATTACGTATTGTTACGTATCGTATTCGTTACGTTATACATAATTGGAGTCTGCAAAAGTATGCTAAAACAAAAGACTACAAAAACAAAAAATAAATAATAGTTTAGAAACCAATAATCATCAGAAAAATGTACGTTTTTAGTGTTTCGTTACGCATATCGTATTACTTATCATATCGTTATTATGTTTTGTTACTTATTATGTATCAAGAATTGGACTCGGCAAAAGCAAGCTAAAACAAAAGACATACATTACAAATATAATACAGGACTTGTAAACATAATTTAATGCTTATTTTTTTAATGCATCTAGTTTTTCTTTGATATTTATTCTTTTCAAATCAAGCATTAAATCAGTGTAATTTAATAACAAAACTTGGCATATAATTACTTTTAAATTATTAATCGAACCATTTTATTCTTGAAGCATTTATAAAGTGCCTTTTTTTTTTGTTTAACGTCACAATTTTATGTCACTAAAAAAGGATTATCAACATCATAAAACTGATACAATAATTTTAAATTACATACATTTCGATTTGTAGATATTAAATAATAATAATAAATATCAGATTTTTTTTTCATCTATAATATGTCATCTTGGATAAACTTTCGATTTTCATCTTTCAGAATATTTACCTCGACGAATATACTTACTTTGTGCGGGAAATAAAATCGGATAAATTTTTTGATCATTCACCTTTTCCTTTATTTTTTAAACATTTTTTTTTCCCTTCATAACCGTAACGCATTTCACCCCACCTGCCAACGCAAGCGAACGAAGCTTTGCAATAAAAGTTCGAACTCGCAACTTCGATCATCACGAACTTGCTTATTGCCAACTCGCGAATAGAAATATTTATGATTGACGCGCGAGCGAGGCTGTGTGAGCAGAATGCACGACGACAAGTTCGTGGGGTTTTATTGTTTATTCTGTGCTCTGTATGGTGGGCGAAAAAAAAAAAAATTGCTTTTCGCCTTCTGCTGGGAAAAAAGGTTTTAGGAAAAGCCTGGTTTACCATGATGCCATCGTTTGTCGCCAAAGGGTTGGGAGATAGTAAATATATTGGGATGGCTGTGTTCGAAGCCAGGAAATTGTACGTTCTGCAAACGAGATTTTATTTATCTTTTTTTTTTTTCTTCCCTCCTTCGTTCTATACTTTCTTCCTCTCCTTTTGCTTTATCACCTGCCAATGTCTGAACTGAAATGTATTTTTGTTTTGTCTATCTGTTTTTTTTTTTTTTTTTTTTTTTTTTCTATTTTCTTAACAGGAAGAGATTTGATATTCATATAATATAGGATTTTCTTAAGTAGATTCCATATTGTATTTATACATCATAATACATAATAAAAAAATGCTTCTAAAAACAATATATATACTACATGTAACAAATAATAATTATTACTAGCAGGAATTTACCCAATTGTTTCGAAGTTTAAGTTATTATTATTTGTTTTTATTAAACATATTTTTTCTACCTATTTAAACATCAAGTTCCTTTTTAGTTGCAGATTCAACAACATTTAAAAAGGATAAGGAAATAGATTTTGTCTATTATCGATAATCGATAATGTCTATTATGATATCGGTAATGTCTATTAAAGCGATTTTCAATTGTGATATCGATAATATCTATTAAAAAGATAATTTCAATTATGATACCGGTAATACCTATTAAAACAATAATTTCAATTATGATATCGATAATGTCCATTAAACGATAATTTTAATTATGATATCGAAAATGTATATTAAAACAATTTCAATTATGATATCGATAATGTATGTTAAACAATAATTTCAATTATGATATCAATAATGTCTATTAAAAAGATAATTTCAATTATGATATCGATAAGGTCTATTAAACGATAATTTCAATTAGATATCGATAATGTCTATTAAAACGATAATTTCAATTATATCGATGTCTATTAAAAAGATAATTTCAATTATGATATCGATGTCTATTAAAAAGATAATTTCAATTAGATATCGATAATGTCTATTAAAACGATAATTTCAATTATAATATCGATGTCTATTAAAAAGATAATTTCAATTAGATATCGATAATGTCTATTAAAACGATAATTCCAATTATGATATCAATGTCTATTAAAAAGATAATTTCAATTATGATATCGATAATGTCTATTAAAACGATAATTTCAATTGTGATATCGATGTCTATTAAAAAGATAATTTCAATTATGATATCGATAATGTCTATATGATAAATGTCAATTAACACAGATTTTCTTTTTGAGTACCGATTCTCGAATAGTTTTTTAAATACTAAGTTCTGCAAACTAGATTTTATTTATTTATTTATTTTTTTTCCTCCTTCGTTCTATACTTTCTTCCTCTCCTCTTGCTTTATCACGTGCCGATGTCTGAACTGAAATGTATTTTTAACTATTTATTTATTTTTGTCTGTTTTCTTAACATGAATAGATTTCATATTCATATACAATAGGTTTTGCTTAAGCAGATTCCCGCTTGGTATATTAAATCCATGTTGCTCTTTAATCTATACAGAATAAAAAATACTTCTAAAAACAATATATATACTACATGTAATAAATAACAATTATTTCTAATGGCAGGAATGTACCCAACTGTTTCGAAGTTTAAATTATTATTACTAACACTATTTTTAGATGAAACATATTTTTTTATCGATTTAAACATCGAGTACCTTTTAAGTTGCAGATTCAACAATATTTAAAAAAGGTTAAGGAATTAGATTTTGTCTATTATCGATAATGTCAATTATGATATAGATAATGTCAATTATGATATCGATAATATCTCTTAAAATGATAATTTTAATTATGATATCGATAATGTCTATTAAAACGATAATTTCAATTACGATATCGATAATGTCGTCTATCAAAACGATAATTTCAATGATATTGATAATGTCTATTAAAACGTGATGTTGCTTTAATTAAAAATGAAGTCAGAAATTTTCGCCACATTGCACTTTGGAAAAATTAGTGTATTCTAAAATAACGCACTAACTTTTTTAGATCTTTTTTAATGGTTTTTAACTGCAAATGTTGATACGAAGAATTGAAGATATCTGCATTTCTTTATTTACGATTTCAGTGCAACAACTGTTATCGAACTTGGATTTGATGCTTGAACAATAGAGAGGGAAGGAGAATATTAAAAGGACGGTTCGAAGTATTTTTTGCTGATAAAAAAATAAATCACCTTTATTTAACGGCGTATTTCTGATAAATAACAACTAAATCCCCTCATAATTTTTGTTCAATAAAAAAGAACTTTCTAATAAAAAAAAATTGTGATTATTATTAAATTAAAAATTACAAATAATTAATTCGGGATTGCTAATAAATTTCTCATTTTAAATCAAAAATATGAAATTTCCTTAATATTTTTATAACATATCTTTGTAGACATTGTATATTGGACTCCATTATTTATCCATCATTTGGCACCCCAATTATTTGTTTATTCCCATATTAAAGTTTCTAATATATTTTTTTAATTTTCTTATAACGTATTTAATATGTTTTGCATTAAATTTTTTTTTCCTACATGAAAAAGTAATATTTCATTAATTTTTCTGTCCTTTAACATATCATAAGTATGTCTGTTAATATAGGCATTTGTGTATAAGCTGATTTTTTTTAAAAAAGAAAATCTATTTTAATAAAAAAAATTAATCTCTTGGAGAATTATTGATTTCAAAATCATTTTACTAATCTAAAAGAACTCTTCAAATGTTGCTGCATATCTTATTTTATTCTATTATATCATTGCTTTATAAATATTATAAAGTTAGACAGTATAGTTGAGGACCTTAAAAAATGAAACTCAGAAACTTAAGATGTTGTAACAAAGTATGTAAGATGATTTCTTTTCCCATTCCCAAAAAATATAAAGAACTGCTGAATATGTAAAATATTTACACTCAAAAAGCTCAATAATTATATCGTTGAACATTATTTTTTAATGATTTACTTTTTTTGTCACTATTGTCTGTGTATAAAGTAATGTAACTTAATCAAACTAAAGGATTTTTTTTTTTTTTTTTTTTTTTTTTTTTTGAAGTTTGAAAAATTTGATCGTGAAGAGATTAATATCAAAAAATATATTCTAGTCATTTTTTTTTTTTAAATTTGTGTGTTTTATTTTGGTTACTACAGATTCAATCCATGACTAATCAAAAATTGAACGTATTACCTTATTAAATCTAATGTATATATATTTGTTGTTTTTAGCCTACGCAAGAAAAATTCTAGACAAATTGTTTTTAAAAAAAATTTCCGAGTGAATTATTTTGTTTACTACAAATCCAACCCATAACTAAGCAAAAATTGAACAATACTTTATTAGAACTAATAAGGTAATACGTATTTTAAAGTTATACGTAATTAATGTATAAACAGTTGTTATTTGTAGCCTACCTAAAAGAAAATTCTTCTAGATACATTGTGGTTTTTTTTTTTTTTTTTTTAATTTCGCGTGAATTATTTTGGTAACTAAATATCCAACCCATAACTAACCAAAAATTTAACGTACGAGTATTACCTTATTAAATCTAATATATAAACACTATAACCTACGTAAAAGAATTCTTCATTGGCGGAACAGTCCTATAGTGGGCCAAGGCCGTCTGCCTATTGGTAGATTTCGAGGTAGGAGATGTTTCTCTTTTTGTGGGGTAGGGTTGTTCTTTGAAACATTCATCTTTTTCAATACATTAATTCAAGTGAATTTAAATTTCATTCCTGGATATATAGAAAGTGAAGTCGAAATAGCAAGGTTTGGAGAAACCATCAGTTAGCTATCCTATCCATCCATTAATATTAAAACTTCCACAATAAATTTCGGTTTTCTTAAAGTAGTACGTAGAAGGTGTACACCTTGTATGTGAAGATGACATACAACACATACACACACCTTGTTCCTCGATAAAGATGGCTTTTGAAAATCTTTTGGGAACACACAATGATCATAAAGCGACAAAAAGGGTTTCAAAATAACTCTTTTTGTCGCTCTATGTCATTTTTTTTTTTTTTTTTTTTTTTTTTTTTTTTTTTGCACGCTAATTAGACTGGGACCTCCACTTTAACATCATCACTAAAAAAACATCCATATCACCGCCAGGATTCGAACCGAAGCCTGTAATACCAAAGGCCAGCCCCAGCCAATTGGCCATCAGGCCGGCCGCCTCTTTTCGGGGTAGGGTTGTCCTGCGCCTAACGCTTTACAGTCATATTTGTTCGGGACCTGCGGTTTAATATGTATTCTAAACTCCTAAAAATATTCATGCCACAATCGGGACTTGAGCACTAAATCTGTGGCACCGTGCACCAGAGGGCTAATCACTCGGCCACCAGGCCCCACCTAAAAAAATTCAATAATCTGACAGTAATTTTAGGTAGGTATTAATTTATAGATAAAATAGATTTTTGAAATATATATTTGTATTTAAAGTATATAATTAATATAAACATCACAAATTTAATAAAAAAAATGTTGCTTCATTTTTGCGCTTATATATATATATATATATATATATATATATATATATATATATATATATATATATATATATAGATAGATAGATAAATCTTTGGTATAACAGAAGCGTTTCCGCTTTAAAACATTCATATTTTTCAATACATTAATTCAAGTGAATTCAAAATTTATTCCTGAATATCTAGAAAGGGAAGCCCACCATGATGATGATAAATTTATAAGTTAAAACATAGATTATACAACAAACATAGTGACATACAAAACATACACACCTTGTTCCTCAATAAAGATGGCTTTTGAAAATCTTTTGGGACACTCATTTTGAAACTCTTTTTGTCGTTCTAGGATCATTTATTTACCACTCACAAACATCCATGCCACCGCCAGGATTCGAAACGAAGCCTGTGGTACCAAAGGCCAGCCCTACCCAATTGGCCATCAGGCCGCCCCTTTACGGGGTAAGGTTGTCCTACACCCAACACCTTACAGTTATATTTGACCGGTTTAAAGTGGATTCTAAACTACTACAAATATCTATGGCATGATCGGGACTCGAGCATTAAAGCTGTGGCACCGTGCACCAGAACGCCAATCACTCGGCCATCAGGCCCCACCTAAAAAAAATTCAATAATCTGACAGTAATTTTAGGTAGGTATTAATTTATAGATAAAAACATAGATTTTTGAAATCTGTATTTGTACTTAAATTAAAATGTAATTAATTTAAAGATGACAAATTTGATAAAAAAAAAAATTACTTCACTACATCTTAGCATTTAAAGAATATGACAAAAAAACTTTTGGCATCTAATGATATCCTTTAACAGAAGAGTTTCCACTTTAAAACATTCATCTTTTTCAATACATTAATTCAAGTGAATTTAAATTTCATTCCTGAATATCTAGAAAGTGAAGTCGAAGTAGCAAGACTTGGAGAAACCATCGGTTAAGCTATCCTATCCATCTTGGAGAAGCAAATTAATATTAAAACTTCCACAATAAATTTCGGTCTTCTTGAAGAGTAGCACGTAGAAGGTGACATACAAAACATACACACCTTGTTCCTCGATAAAGATGGCTTTTGAAAATCTTTTGGGACACTCATTTTGAAACTCTTTAACGTTTTCTCGAAGCCTAAGCGCTCGCGAAAAGAGAAGAGAAGTGAAGACATAGAAAGTGAAATAAAAGCCTCCCCTATATTCTCACTCTCCCCCTGACTCGCGCGCGTGTGTGAGAATGAGCTACATCAAACACAAGTTTCAACCGCAGTCTTTGGAAAAATCAATCCGCGACATTTCGAGTCCAATTGCCGACTGGAAACTATTCCCGACATAATGCAGAAAAGCCAATTCATAGCGGTCCCACAACTCTCATTCAAAAAGCAATAGAAAAGTGGGAATGAGAACGGCACAAAGCCAATAGAAACATTCAGCGGCAGAAGATCCAAGCCTGCCTCTATCCTCTCGACGAGCGAGTCTTCAGGGACTTGCAAGGGAATAATCATTTCAAAGAGGGTATAGCACTATATTATTATTTGACTTGGTTTTCAATGGATTTTGGGAAAAGGGGGTTTTCGGTTTGTATTTGTGTATTCTGAAAAGTGAATTGCTCCAATTGAAAAGCTTTTAAAAGTCTTTTGGTCCGTAATGCCTTCAGTATGCTCTGTATGGGTATACATCTATGTATGCGGCATTGAAGGGAGACAAATATAGAACTTTCGGCGGTGGATGTTCGTGCATACAGTCGAGAAGGATCAGATATTATTTGATCAGATATATAAAAAGATTTTTCCCACCCCCAACGGAATATGATCTCGATTGATAGTTTTGTTTTGATGGGCTCCCGCCGTCGTCGGCGACATAAGTTGGACTTTTTCAAGTGATCGGAACGTTTTCTGTGACACAGAAAAGCATAAAAAAATAGTTAGTGGATCTGGAACTTTGCTTAGAAGTTGTTGAAAAGAAAGGGAAACATAGCGAAGAAATTGATTAAATTTTTTTAAGCAATATTTTGGAAGTTTAAAAGTTATTTTAAGAAGTTGTTTTCGAAGAATGCATTCGAATCTTTGAAGTCATTCGCCTCTAGGATGGCAGGCATGTAGTAGATTCAGCATTACTTAGGTGGCACCACGGATGTGCTACTGCATGGTACGAACATTGTACCACCACAGTTTGGAGCAGATATTCTCAGATGTGGCATCTGGGAAGGTAGAAGCAGATTCTCACCTTTCTCCTTGAAACAAACAAAAGGCCATTCTGGCATACGTGATTATCGTGCCCATACCTAGCATAAACACGTAAGATTTCGGTTCGAGTTTCGAACTTAGAACCCATAACCTGAAAATTCTACACATTGCCAACCATGTCGCTCCTGTCCATTTTAACTTAACTTAATGAGAATATTTTGCTAGGAAGTACTGAATAACAATAAATACAGTTTTCGAACTCGTATAAAATAGCTTCTGAAGAAATAATAAAAATAACTTTAAAAGATACATTTTTTTTTCTTTTTTTGTCATTTTATGTGATTTTAGTGCATTATAAAAAAATTTTATGTTTCTTTCTATTATAATATAGGCCAGGGAAATTTTCAAACATATAACAGTTGAGTTTTAGATTAATACTGATTAAGAAATTGAAAAACTGTTGCCACTTTTAACTTTTAACTAACAACTTCTTTTTATTTTTTTTCCGAAAAAACTTCAAATTTATTTTTTTTTTCTGAAAATGAAAACCATATTATTATTTTTTTAATTTAAGAAAAATTTGAAACACTGAATGATGAATCTGATCCGACTTCATCACTTTCTAAATGATCAATCTAATTCGATTTCATCACTTTTAAACTGATGTCTTATTCGGCTTCATTATTTTTAAAATGATCAGTCTAATTCGATTTTATAACTTTTAAAATAATCACTCTAATTCGGCTTTATTACTTTTAAAATGATCAACCTAATTAAAAAACATTTATCGGAAATCTATAATCAAAAAAATTTTTCAAAAAAATTATCAACTAATTTCATACTCATGCAAAGTTGTATTTAACAGTAATTTCCATCTTTTAGTGCAGGTTATTATTTTTTCTTGGAGAAATTTATTTATTTTGTGAAAAATAATTTATCTATTTAAAAATTTCTTAAATATTTCAAAATTTTGTTTAACAGTAGATTCTCAATAAGAATTACTTGAATCTGTTTTCAATTGTCTCCCATTATTTATGAGAAATAAAAATTAGGCCAAAGTGTTGATACTGTGATAAGATGTCTCGTCTTCGTTCAAATACTTTATGTATTGGAATGTTATATTAGAAAAATTCTTTACGAAAATTCAAAAGAAAGAAGTGCAAATAAAAATAAATAATAAATAAAAATAAATTTTAAAAATTAAATAAAAATAAATTTTAAAAACTAAATAAAAATAAAATTTTAAAATTAAATAAAAATAAATTAAAAAATTAATTCAACAATTAACAAAAATATTTTATTTTTTCAATGGAATTATTTTAAATTTTTCATATTGTTTCTGTTCTCGAATCATGGTCCCTTTTCATCTAAAAGTATTCATAAGTCAAATGGAAAAATAGCAAAAGATTGTACAAAGATTGTACACGGCGCAGAAAGAAGGGCTTTCTACGAATTTTAGAATAAATATTAAAAAATTATTTTAAAATGTAATTAATCACTTTGTAATTATTTAATGCATTTTTAATTAATCTTTTATTTATCAGAAATCAGAAATTATTTTTATATTATTATTTCAATATTATTTTTATATTATTATATTCCAAGCTAGGTCCTTGCAGAAATTTAGCAGAAGGATTAGCAAATAATATATACAAAAAAAATGTTAAAGTCAATTCCTATTTTTTTTGCACTCTATTGCAGAAAGTCCTTTATAAATAATTTTCATTCATATTTTTTTTAATTTATCTGGCGCCATCTATTGATAGATACATGCAACTTAAATCTAAAAAAAACTAAAATTAATTTATTAAATTTAATTACAGAATGAATATTTGAAAACGCTACATTAAAATCAAGTGTCATCCACTACAAGTTGTTATGTATGCATTTGAACTTGAGTGGAATGAATAAAAAGTATTTTATGAACGATTGAAAATTTGAACAAGATATATATAGGGAGAGTGTGAATTAATAGAAGGAATTGAAAAACAGGTATTTAAAACGACCCAGGGAATTTCGTCAGGGAAAAATCTAAGCATGAAATAAATATTTATATATATATATATATATAGACACCTAGTTGAAAAAAAAAAAAGAAGGAAGGTTCGATTGTAGGTGCGAGATGTTTCAAATGTCACGCGGAGAGATAGCAAAGAGCGGTTCTGTCTCTTTTTTCCAGAAATAATCTCCTCGTCGACGGAAAAAGAAGGTAATAGTCTCTCCCTTTGTGGGCTGGCTTACGGCGACGGCCCTATCCTACTGTGTCCTTCTTTGACTGGAGGACATTAGGGGAACATTGAGGACACAATATAAGGATTATTCCAGATAAATCACATGAACAAATGTTCCTACGTTCCCCCACAGGAAAATGACGCCCCTCCCCACCAACTTGGCAGAAAACTGGCCGGGTTGCTGTTCCCTTTTGGGTCCTTCTTTGGCGACGAAAAGAGCTCTGGACACTCACCAAAGTGCTAATTATTTTTTAAAAGCATCTCTATTGGAAACGGATAAAAGACACCCAAATATACTGGTATATGTATAAAAATGTCCTTAAAATTAAAGAAAGAAAAATGCCATTTTTAAAAGAATTAGAGAAAAATTGTCGATTAAAAATATTAATTTTTGTATTAAATTCATGCTACTATAATAATTCATGTTATTTAATTATATCGAAAAATATTTAATAAAAAATCAAATATATTAACTTATCTATATTATAATTTATAAATAGAATACAAATTTATTATTTATTTTAATCATTCAATTCCTTCTATTAGCTCACACTCTCCCTATATATATCTTGTTCAAACTTTCAATCGTTAATTAAATACTTTTTATTCATACACTCAAGTTCAAATACACTTTTTTTTTAACTTGTAGTGGATGACACTTGATGTTAATACAGTTTTTTCAAATATTAATTCAGTAATTAAAATTAATTAATTAATTTTAGCTTTTTTTAGTTTTTAGTTGCATATATCTACCAATAGATGATGCCAGATAAACTTAAAAAAATAAATGAAAATTATTTATGAAGGACTTTCTGCAATATAGTGAAAAAAAGTAGGAATTGACGTAAAAAAATTTTTTTTTATATATTACTTATTTTTTAAATATATTAAAATTTATGCCTTATCAAATAGCAAGAATTAACCTTTTTTAACCTTGATCATTTTCCAGATATTTTTCCTTTGAAATTAGCCGATCCAAAATATTGCTTGTGAATATCCATATACTTATAATGTGCATAATATTGAATGATCATTAAATCTTTTAATAGATATTTTTTTTAAATTTTAATTAGCGAATTCTTTTCATCAACTAAATCGAACGAATAAGTATAATCTGTCTACATAGCAATAGCACCGTCATTGTACGGAAACGAACTTTTTATCAATATTTTCAACAAAAAAATGATTTGCATTTAATACATAAGAATAAAAAAAAAATGATTGATGATCGGATCCCAAATAATTTAAACGCAATTAATAGTAAAAAAAACCTTAGTGATTTACATACATAAATAAAAAACCTAATAACCTTATTTAATAAAAAACCTAAATTATTTACACCAAAAACACTCTTTACATGCAGAAAAAAAATTGTATATCAATTTATTATTTATTTATTTTTTGCAAAATGAAAAAAAAAGTAAATGAATCTATTGAAAATGTTAAAATCCACGCATATAAATTTTATATACACATATTAGAAATGTTAAAAGGCACATATATGAACATAAAAAGCACATATTAAAACTTTAAATATTAAAAATGTTAAATATAAAATATTAATTAATTAATTAATATAATTTATTTTTAATTTTATTACATTTTATATTAATTTATTATATTTTATATTTTAATTTTATATATATATATTTTATTTTATTATCATTTATTTTTATTATAATTTATTTTTATTTTAAATTTACTTTTAAATAAAATACAGTGTATACGAGATCTTATATTAACCTTTTATAAACAGTTATTTTTTTTAAATAGCATCATTCATAAAAGTTTACGCGATAAATTATTGTTAATAACATATTAATATTATTAACAATAATTAAAATTTAGTAATTAATAAGTTATTAAATTTTGTACAATAGTCATACAATTTTAGTTCTGAAATATATTCAATTAATATCAATTTTAAAATTAATTAAATAATGCTACGTGAATAAAAAATATTTAAACAAATAATATATACATAACGCTATGATATTTTAAAATCCATATCAAAGTGTGCATAAAGAAACTCTAATTGTGCCATTATTATCACTGGGTGAAAAGAAATTCAAAAAATGGGCCATAAATCGCCAAATATACCAACCCTTCCCACGTGTTCCTCTCGCATCCCGAGATAGAGAAACAGAAAGAAGAGGAAAAGAAAAGGAAACGGGAACACAGAAAGATGGAGAAAAAAAGAGAGAAAAAAAACCCAGAGGAGAGTGAGCCGGAATGGTAAAAGGGAAGGGGGGATGAGAGAGAGAAAAAAAGCAGCAAAAAAACAAAAGCGAAACGATAGGAACAAGGTGGCTTGACCACAGAGCTATCTTTTATGGAGACCATCGGAAAAACCAACAATGGAGTTTGTCGCCCGCGCCAACAATGGACACAGTCCGCACTTGGGTGCCCAGAAACAGGAAATCGAAAACCTCTCCTCCCCCCTACTCCCTAAACGGCCCGCGAACGGCTTTCGTGTCAACGTTTGTTATGGGGCCCCCGGGCTGTGTTCTCAAAAGGAAGGTGGGGGTGTCCTCTATAGGATTCTGACAATAAAAATACCCCCGACACCTCATAAAGAGAAGGGTGACCACACTTGGCTACACCTCTTGCTCACAGCGAAACTGCATGGATAAAGCGTGTGGTATTTGAATCTTGCACAGAAGAACTAAAAATCATATTGGTGTACTATACAATAATACTTAGACGCCCTTTAGCATTACTAACAATGGCAAACTTCCTCGGCATGTCAAACTTTCATTACATTGCAATGGATGAAATAGAATGTTTCAATACAAACTGAACTAACCGAACCTAACTATACTACCGAAGGAATCTGTAGTCAAATTGAAAAACAACAAGATTATTACTTAACATTTCGTAACAGGAATGTATTCCTGGAATATTTTTAGAAATTCTGACACAATTAATTTGATTAATTGTTCGAAATTAAATGGAGACGTCTGAATAAAATTTCATTCCAAAATATGATGGCGTAAAGTGGAGGCAATTTAGAAATTGCATGTGGTATATGCCAGGGCTTATATCACATGGCACGTGCCAAAGCTGGATCTTTTATGTACGAATTGTCTAAGTGGAGAATGACTTGAACCAGTATTTGGAGAGAATGCCTTCGAGCTGCCTGGCATAGAAAAATTACAACAACATTTATGGAACAATTAATGTAAACAAATTGTATATCTGGAACGATTTTTCATTCTAAATTTTGGTGGTGTTTAGAAGCCCAATGTAATGAGTGCTTGTCCATTCTGGATCAATTACATACCAATTGTTCTAGTGGTGGAAGACAAAAATAATAATTAACGCAGCAATAAAAAAAACAGATAATAAGGCAACTCAACCACTTGGAAAGCACTCGGATTTATGTAAATCATCCGGATTATGTCGGAAACAATAGATTAATATGATTTTATAAAAGAATTTGAATTGAAATAAAAGATTGTATTCATTTTATGAATGTTAATTTTTTGCTAAGGTAACTGGTTTTTTTTCTCCTACGAAGAAATCATGATCACTCGTACTTATAGAAAATTTTTCAGTTTTGTTTTTAGAAAGTTCTTTGAGCACAAAAGAATTTAAAATGAAATAAAAAATTGTCTTAATTTTATGAATGCTAATTTTTCGTAATGGTGACTGTTTTTTTTTTGTTTTTTTCCCCCTAAGATGGAAATCATGTTGAATACTCGTACTTAAAAAAAAAATTGAATTTTTTTTTCATTGACATAAATATAGGAGCAGGAAAGAAAAAAAGTTTAAATAAATTTCCATCATGCTATCGGTTTCTTTGATTTTGTTTCCAAACTAGTCTGATGTTGGCTTCCAGAGGTTGGTCTGATCTGATACATATCAGAGACATGATATGATATGATATATTTTGAGAAATGATATGAGATATTCTGAGATATGAGATATACTGATATATGATATATGAGATATACTGAGATATGAGATGTATGACATATTCTACATATGAGATATTTTGACACATTACTAAGAACTAAAAACTTCACCCAAACTGGACCACAATAATTTGAAATGAGCATCTAAGAGCGGTATTTATGACGTCCATACTGTTTCTCTGGACTTTTCGAACACAGCGGAAGAACTTTCTAACATACAGAATTTATTGTTCTCATTCCTGATATAAATACTTGAATTTCTGATTCGAACTTCACTTTTCAAATCTTGAACTGAACTCTCCAGTTTGTAAATCCAATTTGCTGTTATGGGCGCTACAGGCCTTTAAAAATATGTGTAAATTGACTTGTGTTTTCTAGGAATTCTCTGCACATAATAAGTAATGTATAATTTGCCTTCAATAACAATAAGTAATTTATAAACATAAACATTTCTTATATAAACCTAATAAATACAGAAAAGAAACAAAAAGTCGTTTTAATAGATTCTTATCATTTTATCAATGTTGAAAGAATGATTCAGTCAAACAGCTCTATCATTCGGTTCATGACAATTCCTAGTTAATTTCTTCCTGTTTCTGGTTTTCTTTCTCCCCTCCCCCACCTCCCAGCAAAATCCATTGTTATTTAACGCTCATTCAATAGTCATCGGTTAAAAATTTATCCTTGAAAAAAAGGCGTTCGAATTGTCAGCCTCCTTCCACTTTTTTTTTTTTTTTTTTTCCACAAATAAATAAACCTCAAGATGTTAATTCTTATTTGACTAGACACATTTGGTGATAAAAAATTCTAAGAAAAAAGAAATGCTTGGATAGGGCGGTGGTTTTCAAACTCAGAAAATTCGTGGCCCAGAGTTACTTTTTGCAGTTAGCGTGCGGGAGAGCTCGGCTTCGAATTCGTTGGCAGCATTCCGTTGCAGTCACTGCCTTCAGAAATGAAACGCATCCATGCCGATTGTGACAAAGTACATAACCGACAACTATAATACCTAGCTTTTCCAGGTTTATTCCTTAGAACCCAAAAATGCGGGGTCAAACTGGTTGGAAGTGCCATTCCACTTTTTTTTTTTTTTTTTTTTTCATTTTCCACTTTTCATTCTATTCGTGGTATACATATTTAGGACAAGAGGCTGATAGGTGTACAGTCAAAGAAAGGAAAAACACCAGAAATATTAGCACGATAGTAGGCTGAATAATTGTTCCATTGATTCTGAAGAAAATGCGTAATCTTCAGATGTTCAGGCGTTTGTTCCCAACTGCTATGGCACAAAGAAGTTAATTTCGGTTAAGATAATGGCAACCCGTCTTTTATGATGAATCTGACAATGACTCATCTGCCGTGATGTTATTGTCATAAAAAAAAGTTTTCAGTCATATAAAATAATAGTATTATCATAGATTAAGTTTAGAATTACAAAGGAGATACAATAATTATTTATGATTATATAAAACAGTTTTACGACTGTTATTTTATTGTTCAATTGGTTAATTTTCAATAATTTCAAAGCTTCATCAAATATGAAAAATACAGTTGACGGTCTTTAAACCATTATATTAATGCTTCGTTATGAAATATTGCCTTTCATTACATCATAAAAATTACTAAATGAAACTGCCGAAATCTTAAGAAACTACCTTTTAAGGTGCATTTCCATCACAAATATCATGACGTAAAACAGCAGCTAATTGGAAAGTTATACGAGCAGGAAATCCAATTTCTAATAAGTTTGGGTCCTTACTTTCATTAGAGGCAATACTTGGCACATTTAATGTGAAATATCCAGAGGTTATTGGATTTAACATGGATTATGCTTACTATATTTGAAAAAAAAAATATTTTATTTCAAATTCGAGAAATATTGGATTTTTAGAATAAAATAATTCATTAAACACGTAATTGCAACCAATATGACACATACATGCAACTTGAACCTGATACGACTTGTATTATAATTTCTACACAACAAAATGATCTTTTAGGATTCTACATTTTCCATTATACAAATAAAATAGAAACATGTAATGTAATATATATGTATACAGTTGTGCACCAAGAATTGTTTCTTGGAAGGACTCAACAAAATTAAGCGTTAAGAAAGGCTCAATAGGTTATTCTAAACTATAAGTAATAGAAAAAATAAGTGAAGTCGAAATGTCATATAATAGTTATTTTGTTGATGATTTTTACATTTCACTCATTTGATTCTAATACATAAAAAAAGAGAGCATTAAAACTAAGAAATACTGCAAAAAATAAAAATTTAATTTCAACATAAAATTACAAACCATAATATTAATTAAAACTCATTTTTTTATTTTTCCAGCTCATCAATTGCATTGTTTATATAAAATTTCAACATTCCAATGAAATAACACTAAACCAGGAATTCACAAATTCGGGCACTATAATAAAATTGGAATTAATAAGAAAAGCAATGATTTATTTTAATGTTAAATATTTAACGAAAAACAATTGGACATACGTGGGAAGTGGTCATAAGTTTGATTATGTGCCCACAATTAATTCAGTTAATTTTTATTAAAAATAGTACAGAATCTTTGAATTTGTCACAAAAAATATTTCAAACTTTTGTTATTAAAACAATATCTTTGTCACAACCTTTTTCGTAATATCAAAACGCATCTAGTACTCCAGAAATTTTCATTTGGCGACTTGCAAAAACGTTGGCGACCTTTCTTCCGAAATTCCTCCGCAGCAACCTCAACAAAACGGAAGGCCGGAGGTAGGAGAAGAAGTGGAGGGAGGGGAGAGGGCTATCGTGGTCGCACTACAACCGCAAAGACGTTGTGACCATTCAGAATAAATGTCCACGAGTCCACAGTAACAGAATTGCCGATTTTTAGTGAAGAACGAATTTAATAGTTATGTCCAGGCTTTCAAAAAGGGCTCTTGTCCGCCGAAAGTGACCACATCATTCGAACGCCAGAGAAGAAAAAAAAAAGAATGGGCAACACCACATTGCCGTATCGCGGTTGCAGTTAATTTAGACGATGGTCGCCACTTTTAAGAGTTCTTGAATAGGAACCTACACTATAAAAATTGCAACGTTTGTGGCGGAGATCTTAGAGTCATAATGGTGGTATATAGATCGCGTTTATATAGATATATGTTTTTTTCAATGCTGGAGTCCAGAGATAACGAGGATTGTTATGGGTTGTATAAAAGAACAACTGTTTGGAGAATAAAAGCAATGGTTGGCCGGGATACTTTTAGAATACCGGGAACATAAAAGTAATAGGAAAGATAACAGAACTGGACAAGGTTTTAGAATGGGTGCGAGTGAAATAAAACTGGACTTTTCAAGGTATCTCTTTTTACGGTGTCTTAAGATAGAGAAATATGGTAGTTCTAAGGTAGCCTTTGCAAATAACGTTTATTTTTTATAGCGATATAAACTTTCAATATGCTTTTATCAATAAACAAAACTTTGTTTTTACTGCTTGTACTACATAGCTATTATAAATTATTTTGTCTTCTTAACACAAATAATAGTTAACACATAAGATACTTGAACAAAAATTTTAAGTAAATTGAATTATAATAAGTGTATAGTAGTTAATATAAGTGTTGATAGGAAATATTAGAGTTATGATATTAAACAATATTTATTTGGAGATATAGATATACATCCCTCTCATAAAACGGGACGTATCCCGATAAAAAATAACCCATAAAATTATTTAATAATTACTCATTTTTTTAAACTTTGCGTAATTTAAAAACATGTGTATTATTACAACAGTTGTTATTTTCAATTTAATATCTGATTAATGACATGCTTAAAAATTTCAATTTCTTTGTCCAAAATTGAAAGTGGTCAAGGACACGAAAAACCTGCTCCCGGTAACAATACCCATGTATTTTATTTGTAATAAAGATCCCCCCCATGAGATTATGCATTAAACGTAATACACGCAAAGAACGCGAAAGAAAAAATAGGTTCAAATTCCTTGGTGGAGAAAGTTGTAGTCACTGTTTAGACAGAAAAAGAGACTCCATGGTGGGTAATGTTGTTGTTGTGTCTAACCCTCAGTGTCCTGTAGTGTGACAAGGGCATCCCGTGAATAGTCTACTCATGGATGGAAGGAAAGCAGCAGCTTCTATTGTGATAGACCACCAGTAGGTAGAAGCCTGACTTGGCTCCATGTCGCTGAAGAAGGGCAGTGCCTATCGGGAGGACTTTTAGGGAAAACTACCCCTAATTTACGTATCATATGGGAGAAAACAGGTAAACTCCTACCAGGTAGTCCGACACACGAGGCAAGGAGCTGAATATCACAAACGTCATCGAACTCCTCGTTTTTTGAAACAGTGTCTGAAACAAAGCATAAATGACATATACATTAATATTTAATTATACATTTAGAATTACAGAACTAGTGCACTTTTTTTTTATCTACTGTCATATACCCCTTTAATATATATGTCACGGAAGTTCTGAAAAGTTTTGGGGAAATTTTGTCCTCTTAAATGAGTTTTAGGATTAACTGGACCTTCGTTTAGGAGTCATATGGGGAAAAATGCTGAAACTGTCATAAGATAGCCTGACTTAATGTAGTCGACAATATAAGCTAGTGTATTGAACCTCCGCCCTAATGCTCACCAGCGGTGCATGTTGCCACCGAACCACGAGTCGGGCTGTGATTATTATAGCTTATATTGTCGACTACATTAAGTCAGGCTATCTTATGACAGTTTCAGCATTTTTTCCCATATGACTCCTAAACGAAGGTCCAGTTAATTCTAAAACTCATTTAAGAGGACAAAATTTCCCCCAAAATTTTCAGAACTTCCGTGACATATACACTGAAGTGACAAACGTCATGGGATAGCAATATGCAAATTTTCAGATGGCAGTAGCAACGCGTAGAACAGGCATAAATGCGCAGTGCTTTCGCAGAGCTTTCATTTCTGTTCAAGTTATTCATGTGAAGAGGTTTTGACGTGATGATGACCGCACGACGGGAATTAACAGACTTTGAACGCGGAATGTTAGTTGGAGCTAGACGCATGGGTCATGCCATTTCGGAAATCGTTAGGAAATTCAACATTCCCAGATCCACTGTGTCAAGAGTGTGCCGAGAGTATGAAATTTCAGGCATAACATCCCACCATGGATAGCGCAGTGGTCGGCCGCCTGCACTTAACGACCGAGACCAGCGACGTCTGCAAAGAGTCGTAAATTCTAACAGACAAGCAACACTGCGTCAAATAACCGCAGAAATCAATGTGGGGCGTACAAAGGATTTGTCTGTTAGAACTGTGTGGAGAAATTTGGCTTTCTTGGGCTATTCCAGCAAAAGACCGACTCGAGTGCCTTTACTGACAGAACGACATTGCTTGCAGCGACTCTCGTGGGTACGTGAGCATATCAGTTGGTCCCCAGATGAATGGAAAACCGTGGCCTGGTCCGATGAGTCACGATTTCAGTTGGTAAGAGCTGACGGTAGGGTTCGAGTGTGGCGCAGACCCTACGAAGCCATGGACCCAAACTGTCAGCAAGGCACTGTTCAAGCTGGTGGTGGCTCCGTAATGGTGTGGGCTGTTTTTTCATGGCATGGACTTGGTCCTCTGGTGCGACTGGACCGAACATTGACTGGAAATGATTATGTTCAGCTACTTGGAGATCACTTGCAGCCATTCATGGACTTCATGTACCCAAACAACGATGGGATTTTTATAGATGACAATGAGCCATGTCACCGGGCCACAACTGTTCGCGATTGGTTTGAAGAACATTCTGGACAATTCTAACGAATGATCTGGCCACCTAGATCACTCGACATGAATCCCATCGAGCATTTATGGGACATCATCGAGAGGTCTGTTCGTCCAAAATCCTGCACCATCAACGCTTTCACAATTATGGACGTCTATCGAGACAGCAGAGCTCAATATTCCTGCAGAAGACATCTAACGACTTGTTGAGTCCATGCCACGTTGAGTTGCTGCACTTCGCCGGGCGAAAGGAGGGCCGACACGATATTAAGAGGTATCCCATGACTTTTGTCACTTCAGTGTATATTAAAGGGGTATATGACAGTAGATAAAAAAAAAGTGCAATAGTTCTATAATTCTAAATGTATAATTAAATATTAATGTATATGTCATTTATCAAAAGAAATTTTCGGAGTCAATCATACATTAAAAACATGACGTATTATGAAATTTTTATAAACTTTTCTGATACTGTTTTATTTGATCTATGCTTAAGGGGTTATACCGTCATTTGACATTAATATAACAATATTATAAATAAAATATAAATAATTACCCATGGAAGCTATTCCATAATAGAATAATCTTCCATAGGAGATATTCCATAACGAAATAATCTTCCATAGGCGATGTTCCATAATGAAATAATCTTCCATAGGAGATGTTCCATAATGAAATAATCTTCCATAGGAGATGTTCCATAATGAAATAATCTTCCATAGGAGATTTTCCATAATGAAATAATCTTCCATAGGAGATGTTCCATAATGAAATAATCTTCCATAGGAGATGTTCCATAATGAAATAATCTTCCATAGGAGATGTTCCATAATGAAATAATCTTCCATAGGAGATGTTCCATAATGAAATAATCTTCCGTAGGAGATGTTCCATAATGAAATAATCTTCCGTAGGAGATGTTCCATAATGAAATAATCTTCCATAGGAGATATTTCATAATAAAATAATCTTCCATAGGAGATATTTCATAATGAAATAATCTTCCATAGGAGATATTCTATTATGAAATATTCTTCCATATAAGCTATTCTATTAATGAAATAATCTTCCATAGAAACTCAATTCAATATTCAAGAATACATTAGAAAAAGAGAGAGAAACATATAGCTCCTACAAACGAAACCGAACTTAGAGTTGTGTCTATGTAGGTGATGAAACACTCTTGCTTATGTTAAAGAATAGATTAGAAGAGAGAAACAGTGCTCCTATAAACGAACCAAGACTTATGTCTATGCTGGGGCTGAAACACCCTGTTTATGTTAAAAAATAATTTGGAAGAGAAAGAGAGAGAGCTTTTACAAATGAAACCGAACCTAGAGTTTTATCTCTGCTGGGGCTGAAACATTTGGGGGTGAGATGTGAGATGCTGAGGCAAACATGAGTAGCAGGTTTTAAAGGTGTTATCTGAATAATGGCGAATCAGCTTCATATCTGTTGCTCAAGTGGCAAATGGCATCAGGTTAAAATGCAAATATTTGAAAACAACAACAACGGCGTATATTTTATACTCGTGAATGTATTCGCAAATTGAAGAAAAAAGAAAAATGGGGATATAATTGGTTTAAAACTTAAATGAATGATGATTTTTTAAATGGCCACAAGGAGGCAAGTAATCGATAAATATTTAATATTATCAATATAATAAGTTTATGCAAAAAAAAATTTGTGTAAAGATTCCTTTTCTAAATAAAAAAAAATAATAATAACTTATCTCTTTACTCAATCTTTCATATTATTCTGGCTTTATTTCGCTTATTCCAGCTTTAATATCGCTTTATTCTAGTCCATCATTGGCATTTAGAGATCCTACACACCTAAACAATAATTTGGCGAGTAAGTGATTTGCGTCTGTACTTTCAGGTCAGTGTTTACAAGAGGGTGATTGCCCAATCAGCCCGTGCGTCCAACCATCCTTGTCCATCATTCTTCTCCGCATTCCAATCCCCCCCTCCACCCCCACAACATCCTGGAGTCTCCTTCTGAGGTGCCTTATTGAAACATCAAGAGACCGACTGAGCTGAATCGATTTTAACCGAACCGCTGGCCTGTGTCCATCCTCTTTTTTCTATCTGTTCCATCCCTACCCCCTACATCTCTCCCCCCTCTTCCAAGATCTTTTATTTCAATTCGCGCTCACATTTACTGTAATAGCACTACAACCGCTCTTATGTGTGAATAAACAATGGGGAACAAAAGGTAGAGACCGATTTCTTTGGTAGTGGTGGTTGTTTCTTGTTTGTACAGAGGTTTTTACACGCCATTGTTGTTGCATGGGTTGTGTCATTCCTGGCAACACTCTTGGACGATTTCATTCATGGTTTCCTCTTCTAGTTATTTTTTTAAAATTCTTTTTCTGCCAGGCGGATGGCGTGTCATCAGGGGGTGGTGCAATTACAGTTGTTTTCACTCTCTTTTCAACATCCGCGGATGGGGGAGGGGGGAGAGATTGCTGCGGAGATAGGGCGAGAACAAAGGGCAGACTGGTTTTCTGGTGGTTGGCGCGCGTAATTCCTGTAACGAGGATGTTTTAATACCATTTTTCCATTCACTGCCCTTTCTTGAGCTCCAGAAAGTGAAACTTATTAACCGAGGAGCACTTCATCGGCAAAAGGAATAAAAAAAGAAGAGGGGGGGCAGCGTCTGTTTCCTTCACTCTCTTTCTTTCTTTTTTCTTCTCTGCTTAAAGAGTGTATCATTGAGTTGTTGGCAAAGTGCGGAAAGCGAGTTTGTGGCAAATGAATACATGTTAAGTGAATTGAAAGTTCCGCTTATGAGGAATTCATTTACTATAGTTCTATGCAAGCAATTATAGTGATACTGAGTATCTAAAGCGTTATGTTATTTGTAACATGGCGATGTCAATAAGAGATATGCATTTTCCATTCTTTTAAGTCTTTTAAGTCTCTCACATTCGTTTGATAATAAGTTAATGTAGTACGTAAGTTAAGTAATTACGTAGTCTAATTTAAAGTAATCCATAACTGGGATGCAAGGTATTTCAAAATTCTACTCCAAAACTCGGAGTTGACTTCCTCGGACTGAAATAAATTAATAAATAAAACTGAACATATTAAAAGTATATTTTGAACATTTTTCTTAAAATATTAATTTAAATTTTTAGTGTTAAACTTATAAGCCGGATTATCCACTCGAACGAAGGCTGGTTGAAAATTTGACAGAAAATTACCACTTGTGAAACATTCTATTAATAAGTTTAACATGTTGTTGTTTCCGAATCCTGGAGAAAGGTGCTTGACTCAAAACTCAGTAAGTTACTGCCGAGGATTTTCCAGCAGGATAAATCTGTAAGTGATGATGTTTTGTTCGACTAATGGTCATGCGCGCAGTTGGCGAACAGAAGGGTTGAGATTCGAATTCGCTGGTGGAATTGTAGTCATTGCTTTCCGAAACCACGACAATCGATGATGATTGTGCCAATAAGAGTAAAGCATTTCTCATCAACAATCAAGCTTTCCTGATTGGAGTTTCTTGAGGGTTTTTTCCATGTTATTGATACATATGTGGCAATTATCCCTGAAACTCCATTTGGAAAGCACTATCCTCTCTTCAACATTCATCGTTGGACTGTTTATGATATTCATATGGCTCAACGATATTCCACCCTTATCTTTCTAAATGGTATGGGATTACGAAGCTCTAGGTGAGACATGAAAAAGGTCATAATGTCCTCCTTATTTAGAAGGAGGATGTTCCGATGCCTGTCACTTGAAGATGGTCTCTTTTAACTGTGTTGGCACTATGTGAATGCAGTGTAGCGCTCCATTGGTGGCCCCTGCGTAACGCTGGTGCCCCACACTGAATCTGCCAAATCTCTACCATTCTAGTGATGAACGTCCTCAGGTTGAAGTGGCCAGAATTTGAGAACAGTAACATGTTAAAGTCATTAACAGAGCTTTTCATCTGCAGAAAAAGGGAAAATGATAACTTTCTGTTACCACCCACATCTTTTTTCTTTTCTGTAGCTAAAAAAGTGGTTCATGACTATGCGAAAATAAATTGAGGGAGGCAACGATTTATGAGGATAAGTTAAACGAATGCGAGTTTCTGGTTTTATTCTTCACTTGGTGTTTCATATTTATATACATGGGTTTCAGTCACTCCCTAAAATTCTTCCCGGAAAGCACGTCCGTATCCTCAACACTCGTGGTCTGTTTATGGTATTCATGTGGCCCACGGATGTTCCACCGTCTTAACAATAGTTCGTCTACCTAAAAGGCTCGCAGAAAATATTTTCGAACTTTGAATGCATTTGGGGTAATAATTGTAGCTAAACAGTTTAATTGCATTATTATATTTTTTTTATTACACGCTTATTAGAGTGCAGATTATATAACAAAAACAGATGTATTGCGAAATTTCATCAAAGATTATAGTTATGTTTTACTTCGGTTAGTTTCGTGGGAAAAATAGACAAATAAAGATCGAAACTCAGAATTTTGAAAAATTTCCAGATGAAGGGTACAATCTAAATACTCATATCTAGAAATTGAATGAATATTTGAAATTAATCAGCGATTTTTAGAATTTATGAAGCTCTCGAGTATTTATATTTTCCAAGAATTTAACTCTTTCCTTTTTTTTTTCTTCACAAGACCACAAAATGTCGATTTTCTGATATACACATTTTCTTAAATTCTTAGAATATATATATTGAGGGTTAACGGATTTGATTTGGTGTGAATATCAATCATATGAGGTAGGCATAAACTTTGCAAAAAAATATAAAAAACTAAAAATATTTAAAAAATGCTTAAAAACGTAGTTTTCCTATTTTTACTCAGAATCTAACAAAGAATAGTAAATAACGCATTTAATCTATATAAAATGCAATCATTTATTAATATAAAATGTAAACATTATTAGATATAATTTTTATTTGTATATATATAGTAAATACGCATATTAGAAATGGAGAATTTAATTCGTTATTTACAGTCACTATAAAATCTGGTGAAATAAAAATATCTTAATTGTTCCACTTTACCCCAGAGCAAAGCAAAGGCCAAAAGCAATCACTCTTTAAAAAGCCTATAATCGCCTGAATCTCTTGAACCCAAAAAATTCGTGCTATAATTACACCTTAATATTTAATAATCATGGATCCTAAAATTAATGCTAGTAAACATACTGGGAACAACTTGATTAATAAGTGTTTAAAAATAATTAAATAGTAAATATTAATTTCATTTGTAAATATGTAAATTAAAAATGAATTTAATTCGTTACTTAAAATCATTATAAAATCAGGTGAAATAAAATTATCGTAATTGCTGTTCTCTTTTGGCCTAAAGGCCAAAAATATTCATTCTTTGAAAGGCCTACAATAGCATACACCCTTATTCCCTCCAAAATGTCTTGCTGTTATTGCATCTTAATATATTATCATGGGTCCTGAAATAAATATAAATAAAGCAACCTGGCTTTTTCGGGAAGAACTTGATCATCAACAATGTATTTTTTACTTAAATTTTTTTTTACATAAATCAAGCTGTAGAATAAAGATTTACCGTGTTTTACAATTTAATAATGTGTCTTGAAAACAATGTGAAGGAAATACTCAAATAACGTTATAGAAAAAACATTATCTTTGCTTTACAATTTAGACAATTTAGTTATATTATCTTCCTTTTTTTTATCTCTGAAATTAATGTGGGGTGACCATGGTGATCTTCTCAATTAGAGCTCGAAGACGAAATAGCCGTGGCGTAAACATGCTGTTCATTGTATTCAAATATTTATATTCTGTGTTCCAGAATGTCAGCAATTTTTGGTTTGACCATATCCTTGTTCAGAGATAAAAGCTAGGTGAAACCTCTGAATTATCAAAAATTTAACTGAACTGTAAATCGTAGACAATAACAGTCTTACACTTCGATTTCACAGCTCCCTTTTCAGCGATGAACGATGCAAAGTGAACGTTGTGAATTTTCTACAATTTAACTAAACTGTAAAACGTAGAGAACAGCAATCCTTCAGTTCAGTTTAACCATGTCCTTGTTCAGAGATCGATGCGTTGTGATCACCCTGAATTTCCTGAAATTTTACTAAATTTTAAGACAGAGAATATCAGACCTACAGTTCGTTTTGCCCGTGCCCATGTTCGGAGATCGACGTGAGGTGAACACCCTGGATTTTCCAGGAAGAACACGAACGCGGTGCACCAGAAGAAGAAGAAGAAGAATCCTTCCAATTGAGGTGCCATCCCATTGACGAGAGTCGCTGATTGAAATCATGACCTGCTAAACCCCCTCTCTTGGCCCAACAAAGCACACTCGTCATTATTACATCACGCGCTTTTGTGTCCAAACAGAGAAACAGGTGAAGCTAGGCGGCGATTTGTCGAAGCACAGTAGCTGATCAGCCGACCACAGAATATCTTAATAACAGCCCTCATTGTGGAACCGTAAGGCGGCGTGACAGGGAACACTGTGTAATAACAGTGCCACTAACAATGCTCTACAAGTTGCCCGACATGAATCGCTGCATTGCCATAAAAGAAATAAAGAGAAATGGGTGTATATGTACGAGTGTGATAATAACAGACGGCACTTCTCCGCCATTCACTTACAAAGAGAAGATGGTATACCATTGAGAAGGGAAGATCTTTTTCCAAGCAATAATATGAAACAATTGCCTCCTTTTTTTCATTTCACCATCTTAGTTTTCTAGAGGAAAAAGAAAAAAATGGTTTTTTGATTACAATGAAGGGTTGGCTTCGTGTTGTTTTTCTCTCGAGCTCGAATATGGGCTCATTATTATGCATGAAAAGGCTTAAAAATAGATACTGGTGATAATTAATGGTGGTGTATAAAAGGGGATTGTGTGATTGACAACAAAGCAAATCACTTCGGTTGGAATAGGCTAGTTTAGTTTTATCTCAATTGTAGGGGGACAATAGTAAATCATAGCTTGTAAGCACGAATTGGTTATAAATAGATGGGAATTGTAAAATATAAAAAAATAATGATGGGTTTACCCATTACTGTGAAATTATTTTGAATGAGAATTTTCATTACTATTTTATTTTTTGCTGCGAACAATATAATCTAATTAAAGAAAGAAAAATCCTATTAAGTTGGCATTGTGTTTTATCAGTTTATTTGGAAGGATTTTTTTAAAGTTGCTAGATTTTCTTCTGCTTAAAAATCAACGATGTTCCACAGATTAACCAGTCAAGTATTTATTCAAATACCAAATTCGTATTTGATAAAGGTTACTTTATCGAAAAAAAGAGGAAAATAATCAAATCTTTTAAATACATATTCACTTTGCCTCAAATCTAAAATGCATTAAAATTCTAATTTCTAGTAGTGTTTATTTATATTAAAAATGAATTGACGTCCGATAATAAAATATCACATCGTAAAAAAATACCAGCTGGTCGGAAGCCTGAATGAGTCGGAATTGAGGCATTTGATTTAACTTACTTAATAGGTTTCGATTGGTTTGGTTTGTCACTCTACCGCCATTTTTTTTGTACATATTAGGCTAATTAGACTAGATTGATTCAGCTTGTTTCTCGGATTTTGAACTGAACTATCTTGTTCAGAAGCTCAGTGAGCTAACAACCAGGCGTTTCAAAAGTCAGATTCCTTCCAATAGAACCAAATAATTGAAAATTCAGAATTATTCCGATGGTTTGTAGCTCTACGGGCATTTTTCGCACACTGTAGGCTAATCAGACCGGTACTTACAGTTTAACGTGGATTCCGAAGAACTAGCAAACAACCATATCACGGCCAGGATTCAAACCTGAAGCCTGTGGTATCAAAGGCCAGAGCGCTAGCCAGTTAGTAATCACGTTCTAATAGGTTTTAAATTCGGTTCCCCTACGCGAAACCTAAAAGTTCACTCTAGCCCAATTTCAAAATTTCAAAAATCAAATCGAAAATTTTTTCGGTTTGAAATTAGTTTTTTAATGTACTGTGTTTGATTTTTAAATTAAAATAAAATATTTTCTAACAATAAAACAAAATAATAACGATTGAAAAACATTAAATAAAATAGGAAACTCTTTATATCCCTCCTCCAGCTTTATATCATCGAAAACGTGGGCCTTAAATTAGATTGATGTTTTATTATATATTGTTTGTAACTTAAAACAAATATTTTCTTACGTTAAAACTAAAAATATCAATTGAAAAATATTAAATAAAATCGGAAACTCTTTGCTTTATATAATCTAAAATTTGTTTCCGCTTTAAATTAGTTATTTTATTGTGAATGGTTTTCAACTTGAAACAAAATAAATATTTTTTTATATTAAAACCAATAATAATTTTAAGATTGTTTATGATCTCTCACACAAAATTTTGTCAATTTTTGTTTGGCAAAAAAGTTCTTTTAGATGGCGTCTTAATATAACTAATTTTTATGTAAACTTGTAAAACAAAACAATGTACACAGAATGCACACCGTATATACCCGTATCATGAAATTCTTTTTAATCTATAATCCAGATGCAGACAGAAAATTACGACTTTCTATTTACAAATAATTTAATTATAAGCAATTACGAATATTCCAATATAATCAATACTTCGAAACTATATTACATAAAATAATTACTTTTCATATTATATTTTTCATAAAACTGAAAGTTCCCAACAATATCGTACAAAAATTCCCGTTTTGTTAAGAGTGTGTTCGAGCGATATTATTGAATAAATGTGAGCAAGGAAGCTGATAGATGGGACATATCTACATTACATGTTCGTTTCTTAACATTTAATATTGCCC
>BPLQ01012784.1:85000-185226 GCA_021605075.1 Caerostris darwini
TGACACTCGAAGTTAATACAAGTTTTTCAAATATTAATTTGGTAATTAAATTTAATTAATTAATTTTAGTTTTTTTTAGATTTAAGTTGCATATATCTAATAATAGATGGCGCAGATGTAAGAGGAAAATTTCAACTTTATTTGTAAAGGACTTTTCTGCAATAGAGTGAAAAAAAAAAGTAGGAATTGAGTTTAAAAAAGTTTTTTTTATATTACTTGTTTTTATAATATATTACTATTATTATATTCTGTTTAAGGGGTCTGAAAGGCCGAGTGGCTAGCACTCGGTACCACAGGTTTCGGGTTCGAATCCCGGCGATTCCATGGATGTTTGTTCCATGGAAGTTTTTTTGAACTTGTAGTGGATGACACTTCATGTTAATACAGTTTTTTCAAATATTAATTAATTCATTAAATTTAATTAATTAATTTTAGGGGTTTTTTTTTTAGATTTAAATTGCATATATCTACCAATAGATGGCACCAGATAAACTTAAAAAAATGAATGAAAATTATTTATAAAGGACTTTCTGCAATATAGTGAAAAAAAGTAGGAATTGACTTAAAAAAAAAATTTCATATTAGTTGTTCAACAATATGATTAAAATCACTAAATACCGCGCATATGTCAAAATATTCGCCTGTCAAAGGTTGATGAGAGTCATAATGAGTACAATCCGGGAGCCGGCAATACCGATATGGATGAGATGAGATCTCAGTCAGTTATGTTTTGTTCTCAGTTTAAAGTGAACGACAGCAGCTTTTCTTGGAGCATCAGGAACAGTGCGATTATATAAAGTCCCTGGTACTACAGCCCATGATGTGCCAAAGCTGTCTGCCTACTGGCAGATTTTGAGAAAGGTAGATAGAGGATTCGTTTTAGAGGGTAAGGTTGTCAGCCCTATGCCCAACGCTCTTCAATCATATTAGATCGGGATCTATGATTTAAAGTGGATTCCGATTCACTACAAACATCTATGACACCACCGGGACTTGAATCCGAGCACTAGCCACTTGGCTAAAGAAAAAGTAATAAAATCAAATACATTAAAAACAAATGTGTATAAAACAATATAGGACCAATATATGAGACATGATTACAATAAAACAATGTAGGAGACATGATTTAATTATTTTTTTTTCTTTCACTTCCAAAAATAAAAGCTAATAACTTTTGGATAAACTTAAAATTAAATTGAAATTAAGTCGAAACTGAATTCAGCATCCAATAAATACCACGACAATTTTTTTCCCACCTAAATATGACTTAATACGATTTCATTAAATATCTCTCTAATAATATTTCTCATTTTAAGAAAAGTCACAAGCAGAAGTTATTTTTAATCAACTCCTTCCTTTCATTATTATTATTATTTTTTTTTTAAGTAATTTTTCATTACTCAAACTTTGAATCATTATTAAATACCAAAAAATTCCACAAAATAAAATATTATATAAATTCATTTTTTTTGTAAAATAAGCTGCAAAAATATTAACAGCCAAATCACAATTTTCTCACTCCTAGTGTTCATACAAGAGACGAGAAAAATGAAATATTTAAAAAAAAAAAAAAAACTTTTTTTTTTTCCCCCACTCGCTTTGGGGAATGACTAGAATTCTGAATAAAATGGCGGCACCAGGACTAGATCCAGGCCTCAGAGACTTTTAATTACACCGTCTTAAAATAAATATGTGTGTTTTCATCAGTTTGAGGCTGACTTCATTTGGATTATACGCCTCTGGTCCAACATTTCCGTTGCATGGCAGTGAAAAGTGTGTGTTTAAGAGGGTATATTTTAATAAAAGGAGCCCGTTCTGTAGTGTTAACGGTGTTTTCACTCGTGGTTTGGGGTGGATTCAAAGCTGACTCTAATGAAATTCATTGGGCTGGTGGATCACTTAAAGGTAGAGGCGAAATTAATTTGGAAGAGTTTTAATTTTGTGATCCTGGTTCATTTAAAAAGATCATTTTAAAGATGAATTTTATAATATTTCTACTAAAACTGTATTTATAATTTTTTTTCTGGAATGCAGTGAAAAAAACATTAAGTGTAATGCTGTCAGTATTTTTAGTTGAAATTGAATTCGTTTCATTTTCAAATAGCAATAACGAACTGAAATATTATTCTTAATTTTTATGTAATTCTGATATCATATGCAGGTTTAAAAATATTGCATAATTTCGAATTAAATTTTTGCTTTTTGCTTTCCATAATTTCCTTTTACATTTCATCATTTAATATGAAGCTAATATCAAAAAAAAAACAAATCAATCAAACTATTGTTTAAGAATTTGTAACAGTTTTAGAATTAAATAGATCTCTTTTTTTAGCAATTCATCATTTAGTATAAAGTTAATATCAAAAATAAAGCAAATCAATTAATTAATTGCTTTAAAAATTTATACAATTTTAGAATTAAATAGGTATATCTTTTTTAGCATTTTAGCATTTAATATAAAGGTAATATCAAAAATAAAGCAAATAAATCAAATTATTATTTTTATTCATTCAATAATGACTTAATGAAATTATTGGGCTGGTGGATTATGTTATATATTATGTTATCAAATTATTTGTAAGATTTTAAATTCTTATACAATTTTACAATTAAATAGATATCTTTTTTTAGTGTTTTGTCATTCATTATAAAGTTAATATAAAAAATGCATTCTAGGGGGAAAAATGAAACGCTGTCAAATTTTTTTTTTTATTCATTCAAGTAGCAATAACGAACAGAAATATTATTCTTAATTTTTATGTAATTCTGATATCACGCAGTTCTAAAAATATTACATAATTTCGAATTAAATTTTTGCTTTGCATAATTTCCTTTTACATTTCATCATTTAATATGAAGCTAATATAAAAAAAACAAATCAATCAAACTATTGCTTTAAGAAATTGTAACATTTTACAATGAAATAGATATTTTTTTAGCATTTCATCAGTTATTGTAAAGATAATATCAAAAATAAAGCAAATCTGTCAACTTATTGCTTTAAGAATTTGTACAATTTTACAATTAAATAGATATCTCTTTTTTAGCATTTTAGCATTTAATATAAAGGTAATATCAAAAATAAAGCAAATAAATCAAATTATTGCTTAATTGTATTACAATAATAGTTAATTATTATTGCTTAATTATGTTATATATTATGTTATCAAATTATTGTAAGATTGTATAAATTCTTATACAATTTTACAATTAAATAGATATCTTTTTTTTAGTGTTTTGTCATTCATTATAAAGTTAATATAAAAAATAAGCGAAATCAAGGGGAAAAATTTTTTTTTATTCATTCACTGCTGACTCTAATGAAATTCATTGGGCTGGATTACTTAAAGATAGAAGCGAAGAAATTTTACAGTTTTACAATTAATTAGATATCTTCAATCAAATTATTGCTTTAAGAAATTGTAAAATTTTACAATGAAATAGATATTTTTTTTAGCATTTCATCATTTTTTATAAATTTAATATCTAAATAAAAGCAAACCAATCAAATCTTTAATTTAAGAATTTCTACAATTTTGAAATTAAATAGATATCTTCTTTTTTAGCATTTCATCATTTGTAATAAAGTTAATATCAAAAATAAAGCAACTCAATCAATCTATTGCTTTAAGAATTTATGCAATTTTAGAATTAAATAGATATATCTTTTGTAGCACTTCATCATTACATCATTTATTATTATTATCAATTATAAAGCTAATATAAAAAATAAAACAAATCACTCAACTTATTACCCTATTACTTTAAGAATTTGTACAATTTTACTATTAAATAGTGTTTCTTTTTTAACATTTCATCATTCATTATAAAGCTAATATCAAAAATTAAACAAATCAATCAAATTATTGCTTTAAAAATGTGTAAAATTTCAGAATTAAACGATAAATCTTTTAATCATTTATTATAATTCTAATATCAAAAGTAAAGCAAATTAATCAAGTTATTGCTTTAAAAATGTGCGTAATTTTAGAATTAAATAGTCTCTAATTATTAATATCCTTTTTTTTAGCATTGCATCATTTATTATAAAGTTAATATCAAAAATAAAGCAAATAAATCAAGCTATTGCTTTAAGAATTTGTACACTTTTACAACTACATAAATATCTCTTTTTTAGCATTTTAAAAAATTTATAATTGCTGAGAGTATTACTGTCATTAACTAATCAGATTTAGTAATTGATAAAGGCACAAACCAGGCGCAAACTACAGCTCACCTTACGTCTATTTAATTAAAAAAGTTATATTAGTAATTGGTAAAAATAAAATTAATTTCAGAAGATTTTTTTGAAAGATTAAAACAGAAAACATTACCCATCTTTATTTTAATAAAAAAAAAAATTGTAATATTAGAAAAATATTTTATTCAATATTTTATATTTTATTGGAAATTAAATCAGATCATTTTTTTTAGTAACGTGCGGAAGTTTTTCATTCCTATTATAGCTATTGCTAAAAATATTTTTTCATATTTTTCATTTTAATACTATCAATCTAACACTTATAATTAGGAGATAATAACCTATCACTATATAACTACCATTATCACTATCACTGATAATCTATCACTATAAAATGAGGAGTAGATACGAAGGGCGAACTCAACATAGGATAAATTTTTTTTTCATCATTCGCCATAATCTATTAGATACGCCATCAATCTATTTAGATTTATGAATTAAAAATAATAAATAAAAATGAGACATTGCACAACGACAATATCTTGAGTATCTTTTTCGTTGTGTTTTCCCTTATGGAAAACATTTCAAGTGTGATATACTCACAACCACTTATTGAATTCGCCATTCGTATCCATACATTAGCTGCTTCATGTCCCACTTAGATTTATAGTCCGAACAGCAAATCAATGAATGATGCCTTCCGGAAGGACATTCCGTTTCTGAAGGCAGTTACTTCAATATACACTGGCTACCCCAACCCATGAAAATAATTAAATATACATTTTTATATTTTTATATTATATTTATAAATATATATTCTGAATTTCAGATATGTACAGTAAAGAATTAAAATACTTCTATAGATATAATAAAAAATAATATTTAATGTAGAAGTTGTAAGTTATTAAATAGGATTGTGACTTCATCTTAATTCAAATAAAATACTCAATAAATAAAACAATAATGATAGCCGAGGTTCGGATTCGATCGTATAGAAATGTCTTGATTTAAACAATGTCTCAGATCTTCTGGAAAAAAATTAATGATAATAATTTTGACGCGAAATTATTCACTGGAAAAAAAATACGTTGTAATTTTCCGATAGAAAAACCGAAAGCAAATTGAACAGATATATATATATAAACACAAAACCCTCAATACATTTTGGATTTTCTTTTTAGCTTATTCTTTTACTTTTTTTTTTTATTTAACCGAAAACCTTCTGCGAAAAGAATACTTTCTAATTTCGGAAAATAAACGCTTCTCCATTACAACTTCCCAATAATAACTATTCTTTCCAATGCCAACCCCAATGGATAAATGATAATGATTATGATAACTCCAGACAACAGCCACGGTGATACCGGAGAAGAATGCTCCATCAAAAACTTACTCACCGAATGAACAAAAAATAAAAACGAAATAAAAATAAAATAAAATAAAAATAAATAAATAAAAAATCTTTAGCAAAAAGTGTCAAGATTCTTAGGAAAATCTTTGACACTACTCTATTGTTAACGGGAGGTCAGAAATGACGAGTTTCTATTGCTGGGAGCAAAAGATTTAAGTGGAAAAAAAAAAAGTAAATCGAAATGAAGTGAAAGAAAAGATCGGATAAAAGAGAGGTGCCTTCCCCATATCCAAACGGTCAACTGTTTTCGGCAGTTCCCTATTATTAACCCCCACCCCCTACCCCCCAAACAGCAGCTTGAATTTCCACCCCTTCTTGAAACCTGAGTTCCATGGTTTATTTACTGTCGGATCTCCTACTATTGTTGATGGATGAAATTCTTGGTTGCATCTATTGTTGCGCGCAACAATGACATCTGAATGACAGGGCACCGCAACAATTACTCCTAAGGTTTTTAAAAATTTTCTCATTATTATTTGTTTGTTTGGATTTTCCCCCATTATGGGTTTTTTTTCCCCTATCCCACTACTCACATAACCCTCGGCGAGAATTAGACACAATGCTTTTTCCCCATTGTAACGCGCGGTATTTAATGAATGTGGCCTTGTTGGCTGTATTTATTAAACAACAGTTGTTTATGATGGGGGACAATAGAGGGATTTTTCAACAATGCCAACACGACGAAAGGAAGAAAAATGTTATCAATATGTTTAATTATGCGTCAGCGTTTTGAATAGTTTTCTGAGTCAATGCGGGAGCTTTTATTTTGGGGCTCGAGAAATCTTTTATTTAAGTCACTCAAAATGCTGAATGTTATTATTTAATTGTGTGTACCTCCACTTTTTTTGTATTGCAGCATCTTTAAATTTGAGTACTTACTTCAATCGACAAGAAAATTGAGATTAATCAAAAATTAGTTTCACCGAAAAGCAAAGGAGCCATTGAAAAGTCGCTATTATTATTCAAAAGCATTGCTTCATCAAGTTAAAAATTTTAAAAAGGGTTTTGCATTGTAGCACAAAATGATGGCAGTAATCTGCTTTATTTCGGTATTCAAAAACAATTAAACCTCCTCTCAAAGACAAAGGGACACGCTATTTGCCAATAAAATAAAGTTTTCGACATTACGAACTGTTAATTTATTTTCATTTGAAAAATTAGTTCTAAGAGTATCAAATTGATGAAAGGTTAATTTAGGTGTAGCGTATTTAGAAAATGAAAAGGGGCGAAAAAAAAGTTGCACAAATAATATGAGTTTCATTATTGGCTTTTGTTTTCAGTCTTGACAATACTGATGAATATTTTCTCCAATGTTATTTCCTTTTTTTCTCCTTCATATCTTTAATTTGAGAATATTAAGGAAATATAAATGATATCTCCTTTTTGTTTTTGAAAACTATTTTTAAAAGAGGGTATTCATTTTTAATTCAATGTAGCTTGTTAAAATTACTCTTTAAGTCATTTTTTTTTGTGTCTATATGGAATATGTGGTTATTTAATTCAGTTATTTAATTTGTGGTTGTGGGTCTACTACTATTATACCACACCATACCACATCACTGTGTTTAGAGCTGAGTTGCCCCTTTACTGTTTCTGAATGATGTGGGTGAGAAGTCTGATTGGGCACTGTGACTCTCTACGATCATATGAGACCGGTACCTGCAGTTTAACGTGGATTCCGAACCACTAAAAGACTCTTTGTACCCCCGGGATTCGAACCCGAAACCTGTCTTACCGAGCTCTAGAGAGCTAGCCCATTGCCCATCAGGATGCTTAAATAAACAAAAGGTCTCGAATTTGTTAGTGACGTCTGTTGCCGTCACTGTCTTTCAAAAAGTAGAAGACTTGATGGCGATTGTGACAGTATATATAAACGTCTTTGATCAATAATAAGACTGCCTATTGAGTTTTTTCTGGGTTTTCTTTGGGGGGGTAGGGGTTGCCTGGGTCAAATGTAGAGTAGTGTCAAGTATCCAGATGCTGGAACTTATATACATAGGACTTATATAAATTGGACTGTATGAAACATTTAGGTATTTGGACTTATATCGATATATTAACTATACGAAGTATCCAGATACTTGGACTTTTATCAAACAGAAGGTAAACCAAAGGAAACATTGTACTATTACGCATGCTTATCTGTAATATTGCACTACTGCGCATGCGATTTGAAAGCAGTTGAAAGCATTTCTAATAAACAAACATGGCTGACAACTGATGAATAGATGAGGAGTTGACTAATTGTGAAACACGGAAAGCAGAAATTAAACGCTATAGACGTCATTTAAATAAATTTTTAAAAAATTTTTTAGATTAGTCTAGGATTCTTGTACAAAAAAAAATGTGAAATGTACGAGCAATTAATCTTAAATAAATATACTTTTTTTTACTAATCAGCTGACTCATCAACGATGATGCAACGAACACACATTACGATCTACGAATCACGAAAGTAAGTTTTCCAGTTTATTTGTTATATTAAAAATATTCTATAATGTAGTTTTAATTTCTTAACATAACTATATTTAATGCTGATTAATTCTAAAATCATCATGATAATCTGTTTAAACTTAATCAATTTTCACTCATATGTTAAAAATATATTTTGTAGTTAGATAGATACTCAAACATCATTATAGGCAAAACTTATGTTATATGAATGAAACTCGATTAAGTTTTAATAGATTATCATGGGAATTTTAGAACTAATTAGCATTAAATATAATAAAATATACTATTATTTATATATTAAACTACATTATAGAATATTTTTAATATAAAAAATAAACTGGAAACTTACTTTCGTGATTCGTAGAAGATCGTATATGTGTCTTTGTTGCTCTTTCTCGTTGATGATTCCGCTGATAAATGAAAATGTTTTTTAATTACACCTAAACACATTTCTTCTAGTACAAGATCGTAGACTAATCTAAAAAATAATTTCATTTATTTTAATTAAGTGTTTAATTTCTGTTAATCCCGTTTCCTAATACGTTTAACTCCTTATCCTTTCAACAGTTTTATTCGAATTATATCACGAATAGTTTTTAATTTTTTTTTTATTGTATATTGATCTATTTAACATTAAGATTAATTTCAGAGAAGAATACCCCCACCTCCCTTACCTGAATAATATTCCAAATTCTAGATCATTTATATTATTGATGTATATTAAATTTTAAGATGTATAAAATATTTTTTTCAATTTACAGGAGTGTGAGAATTCACCCACTCCTCCATTTTTAATAATAAAGATAATGACAACTAGAAAATATTTTTTCACAATTTGATTGTTTTATAAGTTACATTTCCTCAACAGGCCTTCGAGAATAAAAAATATGCCAATTTCAGAATGGAACATTAAATGATATAATCACTGTTTACATATTCATATTCATTTTCATGACATAGATGGTAGATTGAGTCGACTAATAAGCTAATGTACCACCAAAAAATCATTTGCCAAAAAAAAAGTATTTGTTTATTAGCAACTAGATTGCTATTTGTTTTGTATTGACATGTCTTTAGTGAACAATTTCATTACTAATTAAAAAGATGTATGTATAGATTTATTTATGTACAACTTTTTTAAATTTTGATTAAATTACTTATTATTTACATTTAATTTTGTGCAAGTTTCTTGTATTTAAATATTTCACAATATATGAAGCAATATTTTTTAAATGAACATTTCTTGTAATGTATAACAACTATGAAAGAGATTTAAGAAACCTGAATTAATTTTAATTTTATTTTTTAATTCATGACATACTTTAAAAAACAGATTAGTAAAATTTTTGAAAATCTTTACATAATTATGATGAAAATGTTAAAATTGATTCCTACAATATGCCATTTCCTTAAATAAAGAAAAATGTTCTAACAAAGCAAACAAATTTATTAAGAAACAATATAGTAAATTTATTTACTCTTGCAATTTATTATAAAGGTGTATAAAATAAATTAATAATTTCACATGAAGCATGCAAGAAAAAAAAAAAAGAAAATTGTAATGATTCAGTTATATATTACTACTTAACTTTTAATTTGCAGACAGCAGAAAGATTTTTAAAGAAGTTAAAAATTATTAACTCTTATACCATTACAAAAATACAGTCCCCATAAAAAGAAAAATTATAAGAAATGAAACAGAAAGTTGTAATCCAAAAAAGACAAACATATAAAATTAAATCAAATCTTTAAAAAGTAACTAATATTAAGGATGAAAATGAATAAAAGCATATTTCTTGTTATATGTTGTTTTCTTAAATAAAGAATAATTTTCAAAATAAACAAGCAAATTTATTTAGCACTTATTTAATAGTACATTAGTTTATCTGTGTATATTTTCAATTTATTATAAAACTCAATTCAAAATATAAAAAGTTCTATTCAGAAAAATAAATCCATACTAATATAATCAAGTTAAAACAGGAGGGCACAAAATGGATATATTTTATATATAGTTTATTTTTTTTTTTTAAATATTTTTTTATTTCCAATGGCAGATTATGAACAGTTACAGCAAAAAAAAGAACAAATAAAAAAAATATATATGCAACATACAACAACAAGAAATAATACAACAAAACATGCTGAAACAGAGTTCATTAATCTAACAATAATGCCAAGTTGCAGATCTTTTTAGCCACTAAGAAAGTGTTACAGGTGCACCACGGGGAGGTAGATCTTCTGTGCACCCTTTTTTTTAAATATTATACTATTAAAAATGCTAATTTTTTCATAGTAACAAATATAATTTACAAATTATTTCTTAAATAATGATATGAAATTCAAAATAGGAATAGAAAATTAAAATACCAACAGAAGCAGGTTAATAAATGGAAAATATTTCTACAGTACTTTTAATTAGCACAAAAATAAAAGAGTTATAAAATTAAAAAATATTTTAATATCAGAATTTTAACAATTAAAACAAATTATTTATAGCAAATAGCTTTTTAATATACTTTTAAATAAAAAATTACTTTGTTTGTTTGTTTTAAATTAATATAAATTTATAATGTATATTCTTAAAACTAGACATATGAAAAATAAAGTAACATTAAAATTAGTCGTGTTCATTCATAGCACATTTGCTTCTAATCATCAAAATAAATTATGTTCACCAATTTTTAAGTAAAATTTTAAATTTACATTTATTATTACTTTTTTTTTTTTTTTTTAATTGTTATATGTATAATCTTCAATGAGCAAATGCCTTATAAGAAATTTAGAAAGAATGAATTTTTAATTCACTTTTGTTAATGATGTAGTTTAGATTTTGTACAATTATCCTGTAAAAGCTTACTACCAATGAAACCACTAAACACCTGTATATAATAGTCTTGTTTCATAAAAACAGAAACACAATTTTATTTTAATATTATATTTTAATTAAAAAAATGTATTTAAAAACAATTACAATTGCAATACTTTTAATAATTTAAACAAACATATAACATTACTAAATATATATCTGAATCTAAAATCATGCAGCATTTTAACAAGTACAAATTACAGGTACAGGCTATCAATTTTAAATAGCCTTTTGAATTACAAAAAATAGGAAAGAAAAATAACTGAAATATCTAAAAAACAGATAGTTAATTTGGAAATATCTGCATAATATATTTTTTCATTAGCATAAACATGGCAGATAATTTTTTCAAAATTTAAAATAAGCAATTATTAGAATTTTAGTAATTAAGTAAACATGTATATACATTTAATTGCGTTATTTAAAATTGCATTATTTAAATTATTACTTACGTCTAAAGGTAAAATATATTTTTTTTAATATATATTTTCAGGGAATAATTAATTTTAATCAACCTTTTATTTCTGCACTATCTTTATTCGAAATGAATAGATGTTTTAGATGGAGAGAAAAGCAGATGTTTAAATTGAAACAAAAACCACAATGCTAGTCATAACAAAGCAGCTGCAAATAGAAACGTTTTTTTTTTACATTTTTTTTTTTTTTTTATTCTTTGCATGTTTTTATACTTCATTTCTTTTACCATTTCGTGCTGCCTGATTGTCACATAAAGATTAATAGCAATTATCAAATGGAGCATAAGCATATATGTAATACATTTTGCAATTTTTTGTATTAAAAATATATAATTAATAAAAAAAAATGTTCTCTGACAAAAACGATTAAAATCTACATTTGTTAAATCTTTCTTATCGAGAACTGGATATTTGCACTTCTATATTATCACTCAGCTGCTCGTATTCGAGATTTTGTTTTCGCGCTGTTTTAATTTAACGGAAAAGTGAAAGCGGACGCTATGCAAAAACTCATTTTAAGCTTCCCGTTAAATGACCGTTTCTGATGAGCGCATGCGCAGTGGTATCATGCGCCAAATAGCGGGAAAAGTGAAAGCTGGTGGCTTCCGCTATGCAAAACCTCTCTATTAATTGCTCCAGCATTTATTAAAATTTCTCTTTAAATTTAATTTTTCTGCTTTTTCTTTATCTTAATTCAAAATTCCTATCTAGTATCTTCTGGTGTTACTAAATGGACTAGACAACCTCTTAATGGACTAGACCTCAGGATGTAGTTTCTTTTCCTTTTATGAGCGATGTCGCTCATTCTTTTTCATTCCTTCCAGAGTAACAGCTCTCTTCATTTGAGGTTAAAGGTAAATTAATTCAATTGTCACTAACTTAAAATTCTTTAACCACATTAATACTTATTCTTATAATTTCTCAGAGGTGGAATTATGTTTATCGCCCATCTGCACATTATCACTGAACCATGAGTCATAATAGTATTTATGTTGAAAACTTTTAAAGTAAAATATCTGCTATGGAATTTAGGACATTTATATATAAAACAATTGGAATGTATAGAAAGGAAGGGCAACAACATTTGGACACTGAATGACTGCTACTGATGAGTTCATAATAATTTTTTAGTCTCATTGTGCGTTAGTACTAGTGGACTCGGACCTAGTTCATCTGCACATTACCACTGAACCATGAGTCATAATAGTATTTATGTTGAAAACTTTTAAAGTAAAATATCTGCTATGGAATTTAGGTCATTTATATGTAAAACAATTGGAATGTATAGAAAGGAAGGGCAACAAAATTTGGACACTGAATGACTGCTACTGAAGAGTTCATAATAATTTTTTAGTCTCATTGTGCGTTAGTACTAGTGGACTCGGACCTAGTTCTTCTGCACATTACCACTGAACCATGAGTCATAATAGTATTTATGTTGAAAACTTTTAAAGTAAAATATCTGCTATGGAATTTAGGACATTCATATGTAAAACAATTACAATGTATAGAAAGGAAGGGCAACAACATTTGGACGCTGAATGACAGTTACTGATGAGTTCATAATAATTTTTAGTCTCATTGTGCGTTAGTACTAGTGGACTCGGACCTAGTTCATCTGCACATTACCACTGAACCATGAGTCATAATAGTATTTATGTAGAAAACTTTTAAAGTAAAATATCTGCTATGGAATTTAGGACATTTATATATAAAACAATTGGAATGTATAGAAATGAAGGGCAACAACATTTGACGCTGAATGACTGCTACTGATGAGTTCATAATAATTTTTTAGTCTCATTGTGCGTTAGTACTAGTGGACTCGGACCTAGTTCATCTGCACATTACCACTGAACCATGAGTCATAATAGTATTTATGTAGAAAACTTTTAAAGTAAAATATCTGCTATGGAATTTAGGACATTTATATATAAAATAATTGGAATGTATAGAAAGGAAGGGCAACAACATTTGGACGCTGAATGACTGCTACTGAAGAGTTCATAATAATTTTTTAGTCTCATTGTGCGTTAGTACTAGTGGACTCGGACCTAGTTCATCTGCACATTACCACTGAACCATGAGTCATAATAGTATTTATGTAGAAAACTTTTAAAGTAAAATATCTGCTATGGAATTTAGGACATTCATATGTAAAACAATTACAATGTATAGAAAGGAAGGGCAACAACATTTGGACGCTGAATGACTGTTACTGATGAGTTCATAATAATTTTTTAGTCTCATTGTGCGTTAGTACTAGTGGACTCGAACCTAGTTCATCTGCACATTACCACTGAACCATGAGTCATAATAGTATTTATGTTGAAAACTTTTAAAGTAAAATATCTGCTATGGAATTTAGGACATTCATATGTAAAACAATTACAATGTATAGAAAGGAAGGCAACAACATTTGGACGCTGAATGACAGTTACTGATGAGTTCATAATAATTTTTAGTCTCATTGTGCGTTAGTACTAGTGGACTCGGACCTAGTTCATCTGCACATTACCACTGAACCATGAGTCATAATAGTATTTATGTTGAAAACTTTTAAAGTAAAATATCTGCTATGGAATTTAGGACATTCATATGTAAAACAATTGGAATGTATAGAAATGAAGGGCAACAACATTTGGACGCTGAATGACTGCTACTGATGAGTTCATAATAATTTTTTAGTCTCATTGTGCGTTAGTACTAGTGGACTCGGACCTAGTTCATCTGCACATTACCACTGAACCATGAGTCATAATAGTATTTATGTAGAAAACTTTTAAAGTAAAATATCTGCTATGGAATTTAGGACATTTATATATAAAACAATTGGAATGTATAGAAAGGAAGGGCAACAACATTTGGACGCTGAATGACTGCTACTGATGAGTTCATAATAATTTTTTAGTCTCATTGTGCGTTAGTACTAGTGGACTCGGACCTAGTTCATCTGCACATTACCACTGAACCATGAGTCATAATAGTATTTATGTTGAAAACTTTTAAAGTAAAATATCTCCTATGGAATTTAGGACATTTATATATAAAACAATTGGAATGTATAGAAAGGAAGGGCAACAACATTTGGACGCTGAATGACTGCTACTGAAGAGTTCATAATAATTTTTAGTCTCATTGTGCGTTAGTACTAGTGGACTCGGACCTAGTTCATCTGCACATTACCACTGAACCATGAGTCATAATAGTATTTATGTTGAAAACTTTTTTAAAGTAAAATATCTGCTATGGAATTTAGGACATTCATATGTAAAACAATTACAATGTATAGAAAGGAAGGGCAACAACATTTGGACGCTGAATGACTGTTACTGATGAGTTCATAATAATTTTTTAGTCTCATTGTGCGTTAGTACTAGTGGACTCGAACCTAGTTCATCTGCACATTACCACTGAACCATGAGTCATAATAGTATTTATGTTGAAAACTTTTAAAGTAAAATATCTGCTATGGAATTTAGGACATTCATATGTAAAACAATTACAATGTATAGAAAGGAAGGGCAACAACATTTGGACGCTGAATGACAGTTACTGATGAGTTCATAATAATTTTTAGTCTCATTGTGCGTTAGTACTAGTGGACTCGGACCTAGTTCATCTGCACATTACCACTGAACCATGAATCATAATAGTATTTATGTTGAAAACTTTTAAAAAGTAAAATATCTGCTATGGAATTTAGGACATTCATATGTAAAACAATTATAATGTATAGAAAGGAAGGGCAACAACATTTGGACGCTGAATGACTGCTACTGATGAGTTCATAATAATTTTTTAGTCTCATTGTGCGTTAGTACTAGTGGACTCGGACCTAGTTCATCTGCACATTACCACTGAACCATGAGTCATAATAGTATTTATGTTGAAAACTTTTAAAGTAAAATATCTGCTATGGAATTTAGGACATTCATATGTAAAACAATTACAATGTATAGAAAGGAAGGGCAACAACATTTGGACGCTGAATGACTGTTACTGATGAGTTCATAATAATTTTTTAGTCTCATTGTGCGTTAGTACTAGTGGACTCGAATCTAGTTCATCTGCACATTACCACTGAACCATGAGTCATAATAGTATTTATGTTGAAAACTTTTAAAGTAAAATATCTGCTATGGAATTTAGGACATTCATATGTAAAACAATTACAATGTATAGAAAGGAAGGGCAACAACATTTGGACGCTGAATGACAGTTACTGATGAGTTCATAATAATTTTTTAGTCTCATTGTGCGTTAGTACTAGTGGACTCGGACCTAGTTCATCTGCACATTACCACTGAACCATGAATCATAATAGTATTTATGTTGAAAACTTTTAAAGTAAAATATCTGCTATGGAATTTAGGACATTCATATGTAAAACAATTATAATGTATAGAAAGGAAGGGCAACAACATTTGGACGCTGAATGACTGCTACTGATGAGTTCATAATAATTTTTAGTCTCATTGTGCGTTAGTACTAGTGGACTCGGACCTAGTTCATCTGCACATTACCACTGAACCATGAGTCATAATAGTATTTATGTTGAAAACTTTTAAAGTAAAATATCTGCTATGGAATTTAGGACATTCATATGTAAAACAATTACAATGTATAGAAAGGAAGGGCAACAACATTTGGACGCTGAATGACTGCTACTGATGAGTTCATAATAATTTTTTAGTCTCATTGTGCGTTAGTACTAGTGAACTCGGACCTAGTTCATCTGCACATTACCACTGAACCATGAGTCATAATAGTATTTATGTTGAAAACTTTTAAAGTAAAACATCTGCTATGGAATTTAGGACATTTATATGTAAAACAATTGGAATGTATAGAAAGGAAGGGCTACAACATTGGGACGCTGAATGACTGCTACTGATGAGTTCATAATAATTTTTTAGTCTCCTTGTGCGTTAGTACTAGTGGACTCGGACCTAGTTCATCTGCACATTACCACTGAATCATAAGTTGTATTAGTATGTCTGCCGAAAACTTTTAAAGTAACATATTTGCGATGTAATTTGGACCATTCGTATGCAAAACAATCCTAATGCATCAAAAACGCATGGCTTCAACATTTAGTAGCTGAATGATCGCTACTGATGAGTTCGTAATTTATTAGATTCATTGCGCGATAGTACTCGTGGAATGCGATACAGATGTAATCTGCTGCTACTAATAAGTGTTGAGGTGAATTTCCACCGGATACTCACGTCATAGAAGGCCAACCAATCAGAAGCATGATTTCCTACACATTCAGTCTGGCAATAGACTACGTAGTTCTTGGTCCTATCTAATGACAACCCAATTTTACTGATGAGGTAAAATACTATTACTTATTATATTTATGTTACTGTTATATTTATGGCATAAATATAACTAAGTATAAATGTCTAAGTATTTGCCAGCTGTATTAAAAAAAAAATCTATTACTTATTGATCCTGTTTGAGATCATTGATATAACTCATAATACTATAAATTACTTCTCCATATATAAGATTATTCTTTCTCATATATCAGATGATGGCAGGAACTATGAGATGATTCTTTCTACATATATGAGATGATGGTATGAACTATGAGATGATTCTTTCTACATATATGAGATGATGGTATGAACTATGAGATGATTCTTACGTATATGAGAAGACGGCATGAAATACGAGATAATTCTTTCTACATGTACAAGATGAAGGCATGAAATATGAGATGATTCTTATATATATGAGATGATGGCGTGAAATATGAGATGATTCTTAGATATATCTCTACATATACGAGAGTATAGCATGAAATATGAGGAATCAAGCTCAAAAACGCCCGTAGAGTCCATGCACCAAAGACTGGGAACTTCTGATTTAAAGGTAGGTGTCTTACAGAGTGCATTGTAACAGCTGTAACACCTTATTTCTCCAGAGAAAAGCCATTTATTAAATTACCTCTAACAAACAATTTCTTTTTCCGACTCTATGGGGTTTTTTTTCTTCTTCTGGAGTTGCGCAATGCGAGGCGTGAAGAACCATTTGCGGGTAATAGCTGGCCACTAGAGAGGGAAACAATTTTGCTGCGTGGAAGCCATTTACAGTCGGGGGAGTACGCATGAGCGGAATTGTCTGCAAATGAATTCCAACAAAGCTAAGACAGTGAGCAGAGTTATTCGCCTCGCAATGGCCGGGAGGCGGGGCCATACGTATATTCTCTCAAAGCCTTTCTCAACGACCGCCATTTTGAGCCACGGAGAAAAAATAAATATTTTTTTAAAAAATGCTGACATCTGCTCGGAAAATTTCAACTTATCATCTGTAAACATTCGAAAACGGAGGTATAAACTCAGGAATATGCCAATGTTTAACAATGCAAGAGATATATGAAGCAATTGATTGGAATACTATAACAATGGACAAATTCAATAGCCGCAGGAATATATGATTCTTGTTCTACGTTCTTGCTCTATTCAACATTGCTATGTTGAATAGATCAAGAACTTTAAGAAGAATGAATTGTTCAAAAATCTCTAAAAGAATATTCAAAAGTAAGATAAATGTAGTAGTAAATGAAGAATGAAGTATTCCAAATTCTGCAAGAAACGTTATCACATAAAATACCCAAAAGAATATATCAAAGTTTGAAAATTCTAGGCATAAATGAAGAAAGAAGTACTCCATATACAATAAGAAGCACTATACAGCTCAATAGTCATCTGAAAATTCCAAAAATGATAAATATGAAACTCCAAAAAGAAGGAATTGATCAACTCAATACAAGTACTTATAGCCATTGGAAATACAAATGTTTAAAATCCCAACCCAAAACATGAAAAGTATTCCAAAACCATACTACAAAACATTTCAATCAAAAGCCAAATTCTTCAGAAAATTTCTTAAGATTAACGTTATTCATGAATCATTTCAAGAGTTAAGGGGAACAAAGTACCATAAAAGCATCAAATTAATATTTTATGAAATATTTATAAATATTAAAGGTCTTTATTTCCACATTTCTTCAGGTATTTCCATTTTAATTACTTTAATTACAATTTTATCTTAATATATTCCATTTTCTAGCCAACGGCCGTACCATGCTGAATATACCGGTTCTCGTTAGATCACCGAAGTCAAGTCATTTGAGGGGGGTGGGAAAGGGGCGCCTAAGCCAAAAAGCTTAATCCCCATTTTCTAAAAAGTGCAAGAGAGATTTAAATGAATTATAATGAGGAAAATAATACTAATAAATGAAGAGAGGGTAGGGGGAGGGGGGGGTTATACTTACGTGACTTGATTTCGGGGTACCGGCGAGAACACGGATTTATTTAAAATAAAATGATAGTTACAAAAGTCACCGAAGTCAAGCATCATTGGGCGCGGTCAGTACTTGGGAGGGTGACCACCTGGGAACACCGCGTGCCGTTGGCAAATTTGGGACCTGAATGGACGAGTGTCTAGCGCTCGGTTCCACAGGTTTCGGGTTCGAATCCCGGCGGTGCCATGGATGTTTGTAGTGGTTCGGAATCCACTTTAAGCTGTAGGTCCCGGTCTTCTATGACTGTAAGAGCGTCACGGAGCAAAAGTCAGGCTTCTACCTACGGGTGCTCCATCCCAACAGAAGCTGCTTCCTTCCCCTTCAATCATGAGCACGTATGGGCTCGTGGGCTTGGCCAGCCAAGTGGGATAAGAAAAACAACAACAACAACATATTCCATTTTCAATTTTTTTTATTAGGAACATTTTTTTTTAAATAGTCATGATGCATTGGAGAAAAATAATGTAATAGATCCATCCTATCGTTGAATTTTTCGGATGTGATGGACATGATGATATAAAGGTTGTAGCGTTATATTTTCAAATTTTCGGTGTCCTCCTTGTCTTGGGGATAAATCATTTTAAATTCCGCATTTTCATCCAATGAAGTTTTATACAGCCCTATATATGGTAAACAAACAGAACACACTACTAATAGCGTTTTACACTCTAGCTATTTAGTCCGCCTCGGCCGATGATTCAAAAGCAAACAACAAAATGATTCTTCAATATTCTTATATTCATTATATAGCCAATCACTTTCTTTCCTTTTAATATTTAAATTTTCAAATCTATCTTGAGGTTACGTCGTCAGCCTGATTTTTCCCCTAGAATAATTTAGTTTCATGTATCTTATTTTAAAGTTTAAACTATTTTGAATTAATAAATAAATTCCTCGTTGAAGTTTCAACTGTCATTGTACGTATCGTTTACTTCTATTGAATCTTAGTGGTGAAATTGCGTTAATTTTCTGTTAATGGCATTTTTCTTAGTAGAAACGTTACGTTTTTAATTTAAATCTGACGGAGTGTATGTGATTTTGAGATATCTTACCAAACAGAGTATTTATCAAAAAGAAATTCGTCAATTATTCCTTTGTACCAAATAAATTTGGCGCCTCAATATGAAGACAAAATTCATTTCAAAATGATTTACCTATGCTTGACAGCTGTTTTCCTTAAGAGTTTGAGGTCCAAATTATTTTCCACATTTCCAATTTCCAATAAGTCTGATTCAAATTAATTTTTGAGTTGTATCAATGTATTGCTGACCTAACAATTTTAGTTGAGTTTTCATTAATTTTCATTAATGATTTATAAAATAAAATGAAATTTAAGTTAAGTTTTTAATAAAATTATAACACAACTGATTATATCGAAGCCCGTTGTAACTCACAAAAAAAAAAAAAAAAAAAAAAAAATGATAATTACACAAAAGTAAAACAAAATATAATTAATAGCAAAAAGATAGCCGTAAAATAAAAATGATAACCACCGACAATAAAAAAAACACTGTGTAATGAACATTTTTTTCTAATCTCACCTGGGACAGACTAGACGCTCTTATAGCTATCATATTTTGAACATCCAGAGACGGGAAAATAGGAAATTCCTGTCAGAAGAAGAGTCAAAAACGTTCATTACAATACAACAACATAAAAAATTACGCAAAAGAATATGAAATATTCGTCTAACCACAAAAAAGTAGACAAATTGATTAGAAAAAATCTTAATTTATCCGAAATTCGATATATGATATTGATGGATAAGTATATATAATTATGGATCATAAGATATATTGATAAGGTAATTGATAATGGGTAACGAATATTGATCTAATTTCGAAATTTTATTTTTCAGTTGAATATATGCATATATACTATTGAGGCCAAAAAGTCAGACCAATTTTCAATTTAAAATTCCCGGGGATTATGGAATTTCAACTTTTTTTTTTTTTTCTTTTTTAGGTTGGTGACACTGTCCTTGACATCTGTGTGAAATTTGACGTCAACATATTCATTAGTGTTTGAGTTACGCTTGGCTTTGTGAGACGCTGAAATCGATATCGGAGATTTTTTAAATGTCTGAATTAAATGAGCAAAGAACTTGCATTAAATTTTGTTTGCGGAAACGTATAGAATGTTGCAGAAGTGCATTCGGTGAGCATTTCTATATCGGAAAAAAATATTTAAAAGAGGTATAAACAGTTCAAAGAAGGCAGAGAACGCGTTGAAGACGTAGAGCTCTCTGGTCGACCATCAACCTCAACCGACGAAGCTCACGTCCAAAAAATTAAAGATTTGGTGCTTCGAAACCGTCGATTTGCAATTAGAGACTGCTGATGGATGGTATTCAAATGCTTGCTGATGGAATTTTAAAAGAATCGGTCAATTTCATTTTGGGCCTCAAACGCGTCAAATCTCGATTGGTACCGAAAGCACTGAATACGCCAGCTCACACTGCATTGATTATTCGTGACTGTTTCGCCAAAAATGAAACCCTTATCGTTCCCCAACCACCGTATTCATACAGTGCAACTTCTGCCTATTCCCTAAGCTCAAAAGACCACTCCGCTTTGAAAGCCATCCCCGCCGATGATTTTTTAGCATGCATTGAGGATTGGAAAAAATGTTGTCATAAGTGCATTGCGCCGGAGGGGATTACTTTGAAGGTGATGAAATAAATTTGGTAGAATAAATACAGTTTTGAAAAAAAAAAAATTGGTCTTACTTTTTGGGCACACTATATAATCAGAGAAAGAGAGATCTTAATTATATTTAGTAAGTTACATGTAGTGCATTCATTATCTTTGAATATGGTAATCCCGGATTTCAGTAATGCAGAATTACATTTTAATTGTACTTTTTATAAAGTATTATTCATATTATTCATTGTAAAAATCTATTTTGCAATTCTTTACATGTATCGATATAAATGACTATGATTTCACATTATTTCGTAAAATGATTTAGCTACATTAATGATATCCATTATCTTTTCTACTATCACTCAAATAGTAATATTATACAACTTCATTTCGATTAAAGGCATTTTCAGACCATTTTTTGAAAGTCATTTAAAGGAAATGAATCATTTAAATCGAAGTAATCTTGGAAAATCCCACAAAAATACTAAATTTAATAAATAAATAAATTTTCGATACAGAAAAAATTATTTGGAAAACTTGATTTCCATTATCATAATCTTGCTACAGTAATGATTTCCACTACGTGATATTATTACTACAACTTCAATGCAACTAATAGTATTTTCAATTCATTCTTTCAAAGCCATTTATAGGAAATGAATCCTTCAAATTGAAATAATCTGAAGAAAACGCATAGAAAATACTTTAAAAAAAAAAAAAAAAATAAAAAAAAAAAAAAAACTTTCTCTACAGACATATTTATTAAAAATATATTGATTGAAAAATTAATTAGAATTCTAAATGAAAGCACTTACAAAAAACAACACAAAATTTAAAAACATTAAATATCAAAAAATGTCCCAACTCAAATCATATTTGTTATTGGAATTTAAAATTCATCATAATTGCTATTCAGAAAGGGAATGCTGCTTTTAATTTCTCTCACAATAATAACTATATGCTACATGAAATGACTTTTTGGGGACTCTTTTATCAGGGACTTTATTAAAATTGTTATTTTTGAAATCTGGACACTTTGACTAAAATCATTTGCCATAAGAAAAGATTAAATGTAGCAAATTCAGCGTAAAATGTCTAACCAAAATCTTGTATTGAATTCACAACATATGAACATTTAGGGTGAATATAGTACCATTTAAATTTAAATTAATTTTAATTTAATTTTTTACCCACAAACATTTATGTTGATGACACAAAAGACCCATGAACACAACAGTTATGAAACACATAAATATTTTGGATAAATATAGTACGCTTGAATATTATATTTACACGAACATGAGGTTCAACGTATGAACACATGAACATTTACGTTGACGATACAAAAAAAAATCATGAAATCGCGCATTTTTGATGAACATAGTATATGAACACAGTGAACATTTATGATGATAGAAGTACATTCCATCTATAACGCGTTTCAGGATGACGTGGATACCTTTATTACTCTAATAGAACAATGTGGCTCCCAAAAAAGAAATGTAGTCAAGTACTTAAAAAATTATTTTATAATAGACATATGGAAAAACAATTTAATTACTAATACGCATTTAATAAATCAAAAGAATAAATATGGAGACCTACACATTTAGTTCTGTAAGATGAAATGAAATCAACTACAAAAATGAAAGTACAATTCATAGTGGTGGTAACAGCTATCGTGCAGGAAAACTCAAGTTCTAATATGGTAATGGAGTCCGTTGTAGTCACTATTTTAAAAAATGAGGTGTGGTTTGGTTTGGTTTATCGCTGTACGGTCATCTTGTGCGCACGAGGGCTAAACAGACCGGGACCTACAGTTTAAAGTGGATTCCGAACCACTACAAACACCCATGGCACCGCTGGGACTCGAACCCGAAACCTGTGGCACCGAGCGCTAGCCACTCAGCCATTCAGGCCCCTTCCAAAAATGAGGAGATTCTATGGAGGTTCTGACAAACGCATCTAAATCTTATCGCAGGGATAGTGAGGCTGCTAAGCAGGTAAGTTTTCTCCTTTAGGACATGCAAATTGCGTGCCATTTACCCAAAATGTCTTCCTGGAAAGGTAATATCTTCCCATATTCGCTCAGGCTGTTCGTGGCATGCATAAGTCACGAACCCTTACAAAACCGAAAGTAAAACCGTGAACGTAAAACCGAAGTTTAAAAATAAAAGATATATTTTACATTGTTTAATCTTTTAATACTCTCATTTTTAACTCAGACATTCAGTAATATGAAAAATATTTTTTACATTTTTTTTTTTAACATTCTCACTTTTAACTCTGATATTCAAGTCAGTAACATGTAAAATATTTTTTACATTTTTTTTTTTTTTATCTTTTAATATTCTCATTTTAAACTCTGAAATTCAGTAATATGAAAAATATTTTTTACATTTCAATATTCTCATCTTTAACTCGGCCATGCAGTAATATTTTAACTGTGCTATATAATTAACTAAATAAGAATGTTTTTAGGCATAACAGTTAGTCCATAACTCGGGCATAACAGTTAGTCCATAACTCGGGCATAACAGTTAGCCCATAACTCGGGCATAACAGTTAGCCCATAACTCGGGCATAACAGTTAGTCCATAACTCGGGCATAACAGTTAGTCCATAATTCTGGCATAACAACTGTCTGTCTCCTGGTGGTCGTATTATAATTGGGTTGTACTGCATTAGTTTTATTTCTTATATAATTTGTTCGAATTTATACTGCTTTATTTTAACAGTTTATTTTTCTTCTTTTTTTACAGGAAAAATCGAAATACAGCTCAAAGGAACGAAAACTGAAATCATCTTCAAGTACTTGTAGCACCGTGTAATTATAAATCGAGAAACTGAAACATTCATTTAATATTTTCATACTGACAAAAGAAAACTCAGTTATAAAGTTATTTAAAGCCTCAGTTAAAAAGTTGTTATTAGGAAGTTATAACAATTCCTGATGTCAAGCTGAAGCATGTTTCTAAATAGCAGAATTTATTCACGATAATCTCTTGTAGCTGATTCCAATAATGAAGAAATGCAAAATTCAATTTATATATAGTCATAGAATAAAATATTAATATTAGTAGTCTCCGTTATTTTTTAGAAATCTTATTCATCACATATATAAATAATTTACATAGTTTTCAACTTCAAAAATTTATCAAATATATTTTATAATATTTATCGTTAAAAAACGAATGCATTATATGTAAACTGCTTTTGCATTGATGCATACAATTTTTAAATTATATTGCAACGTCTCGGAATATACTAGACCTATAATGATTTCAAGAAGAGGGCTACTTTCAGGTTCATGGGAACACTTTAAGTTTTAATTACAAGACTGTATATTATATATATGTATATATATATATATATATATATATATATATATATATATACGCACACAAATACAGAACTCTGGATTATTATACAAAGAAATTAAAAATAAAAAATATAAATTTCATCTCAAGGGCACGATTACATCACAATTGCAGTTCACTCCAAGGTCAGAGATTTTCACAGTTCTCGAGTCTACGTCGTATATAATTGCCTGGTCTGCGGCAGACCTTAATTATCATATGGAATGATACACGAAACCATAAGGGCCTCACTTGAAAAACAGGCGGAAACTCCGACATATTCAGTTACTTCAGAGGGAAAAAAAAAAGAAAAACAACAGTTCTGATCGACTCGTCACAGAACTCTCTCTCTCTATTTTCTCCAAAAAAACTCCTTTTAAGGAAATCCCGTCGGGGAAGGGGGCGGGTGTAAGTTTCCTTCACTTCTCATTGGAGTAGGCATTTCTCAGCTCGTGGTCTATCACCAATCACAATTGAACAACTCATGGTATAGATTTATATTCAATTGGTAATTGTTTCGACCTGTGAAGGTCGCACAAGCGTTCGCTAATTTCCTGAGTCTCATTATACATGACACCGAATATCTACTACCAGATTTGAATGACAGGTTGTTCTCATTAGTACAAAACACTAGTTGCATGTATTATAACTACCCACAATACTGCTTGTCTTCTGTCAAACTTGAGTGACGGATTGCTATTATGTCGAAGATTATACTATATATTATTGTCGAAGAATATACATTTCTCTCTCCTGTAAATGAAATGCCAAAACTCTCCCAGCGAGAAAAAAATTCTATAATATACATAATCGCAGCACAAGCAAATTAGCATTTAAAATATTTATTAAATATTTATGTTTATATTTCCATCATTCTTATATGTGTTTTATTGGGAAATAATACTGATCAAGAAAATTACTTTAATTAAATTGTTGTTTATAAAATATTGATTTCCTATTTATCTTTTACTTCTTTTTGTTAATTTTGAGGAATTGTGTAATGAACTAATTACTGCATCAGTAAGATTAATTAGTCTTTTTTCTCCCACTCGATCATAACCCAGAGGCCGGAGAACAGAAATTTTAAAATTATTGTAAACTTTTTAAAATTTACTTCATTTTTTTTAAGATTTAATTTCCATTATTTCAAACTTTTAATTTTGAAATTTTTTCTAATACACCTGACAATATAAAAACAGTTATATTTATGCTATAACCAAAGGCTGCACCGAAGTTACTCTAGCACTACCCAGAAGGCATGTGTAGTTTGAAGGTATACTAGGGACGCGAGTAACACTACCTCCCATAACGGTTTACAAAGGCTGCACAAAGCTATTAAAACCGTGGATTCCGAACCACTACAAACATCCATGAAACCCCGGGACTCGAACCCGAAATTTGTGGTACCAAGTGCCAGAGCGCTAGCCACTTGGCCATCAGGATCCCACAATTTTTATTCCATTTTTTTATATATTTATTTCCGTTGTTATTTTTTTATGATTAGCTCTATTGAAATTGTCAGCACTTTTTTTAAATGTAGAGGAATTTGTGATATTAATAGTCAAACAGTTACAGTGATGGTTTGAGATGCGAGTAACCTAGCATACGAATATAAGAATCGTCCTTAGATTGATTTTTGCCATGAGTTATGAACCTGTATTTGAAATACTAGTCTGCTTCTGTGACATCACAAACCCTATATTACTCAGATTCCTAAGTTTTGCTTAAAGAATAAATAAAAAAAAAAAGAGAGAGAATACAGGAAACTATTGCCCCAAATATACTTTGAACCACATTCAGACTTGGTGACGTAAAAAGGAGGAATCGAGATTCTTCTGTCAAACTTTACAACGTTTGATTATCTAACCTCTTCAAGCACCCACAGTAAAAAGTTAGCCAATGAGAACAAGCCATGTTGCGAGAGCTCCGTTATTAGAAAGCAAAGTTCCTTGGGCAATTTTCTATTGAAATCTCCCATGGAGGAATGCGACAAAAAAAAGGGGGGGCAGAAAAACAAGAAGAAAATTAAGTTGAGGTAAAGTGAAAGAAATAGAACATTAATGTCTTATGCGAATCGGATCCGTTAACATATGTTTCTTTCTTCAGATTCTCTGTCACATGAATATATGCATTTGGCTCTATTTTTTTTTAATATTTGTTCATTTAAAAATAAATATTAAATATTATTAATTTTCAATAATCGTATCTAAAAGTACCACTGTACTCCGAAATTGGTACGTCCATTGCCATTAATTCGTAGCTTTCTTAGCTAAACCAAACGATTCTTTATTTTCAAAAATTCTGGAATAATCACTAATATAATATATTATTTAGACACGTAGGTACAATGATATTTTGAGATGCGAGTGCCCACCATACGAATTGTCACATTGATTTTTACCATGAGTTAAGACCCCGTATTTGAAATACTAGTCTGCTTCGATGAAGCCACAAGCAGCATATCACTCAGATTCTTAAATTTTGTGCAAAGAATAAAAATAAATAAACAAAAAACTCTTGCCCAAAATATATCTTGAACCATTCTCAGACTATGTGACGTAAAAAGGATGAGTCGAAATTTTACACTTACACCTCACACAGAAAGACTTTTAATAATAAACAGGTTGATTAGAATTAAGCACCTACTTTCAAAATGCTATAAAAAAAGAACCACTCGTCACAGTGAGTTCAAATTTGAAGAAGGGGAAACGGTATGTCATCAAAAAAGTTCGTAACTTAAAAAAAGTTCCACCGATTTTTGCCTCATCCATTCTTTATTTTATGACCTTGCCATGGTGGATGGGCTTTCCACTAGCAGTGCCACAACTGTTGAATGACTTGGAAATCATTTTTTTTCCATTGAAAAACCCAAGTCACAAAACAATCAAGCAACAATCAAAAATTCTGGAATAACCGATAAATATAAAAAACAGGAAACTCTTGCCCAAAATATATATATATATATCAATGTTGTCGATAGTCCGATTAAGGACATAAAAACACACATACAGGACTATTTGTCCCCACACAAATTAAACACACATAAAGGACTATTTGGCCCCAAATTCATATATTCATTCGGAGTACAGTGGTATCTCAAAAGACCACTGTACTCCGAAATTGGTACGTTCATTGCCATTAATTCGTAGCTTTCTTAGCTAAACCAAAGCATTCTCTATTTTCAAAATTTTTGGAATATCCACTAATATACGAGTAATACATATCAATATACGAGAATACATATCAATAGTCAATAATGCGTTGCAGGTGTGGGCAAAGATGGCCGTGTGTCCCCAAATCCAACTGCAGTTCTCGAGAGAGAGAGAGGCAATAACTCCCGCCCCGACCAGAGGCGGAGGGTCTTCAAACGACCCTCTGGAAATGATGTGCGACCATTAACAAGCCGTCCAAAGTGCTTGTAAGAGTTACCTTTGAAGGCAGCCGGGTGTGAATGCAGGATGCGTCAAATGGTCCTGTAATGAGGGAAGCGGTGCGAACAGCTCAAAGGGCTGCACCCCCTCCTGAAAAAAGAGAGAAGGGTCCGCCCCCGCCTCTGTTGCCCTGATGGAAATCGTATGGCTTCGTACACAGGTGAACTCTCCGCCCCCTTTCTTTAACAGACGCTTGCCGAAATGGTAGAGGTCACTTCCGTCGGCCTATTGAAGTCGCCACAAGAAATGACAAATTAATTTCTGTATCATTCTCTTGGTTATAAAGAAGAGATGTGATTGAAGGATTGTGAAATTTACAAGTTTTGTGTCCTTATTTTTTCACTTGGCAGAGGGTTGCCCACATACAACCACACACACAGAAAAAAAAACCGAAAATTGTTTGCAATTATATATAAGAATCAGCTGGGATTTTGGCTTAGGGGATCTCAACAAAATAAAGCTTAATTGTTAATGAAAACTCAATAGGTTATATTAAGCTATAAGTAATCGAAAATTGATTTGAAGTCGAAATTCCAAATATTATTTATTTCATTAATAATTTTTACATTGCATTGGGTTCAAATACATTAAAAAGAGAACATTGAAATTAAGAAGTATTGCACAAAAATAAAAACTTTATTGGGGCCTGATGGCGGAGTAGTGAGTGATGACCGAGTGGCTAGCTCGGTGCCACAGATTTCGATCCATGGGTATTTGTAGTGGTTCGGAATCCATTTTAAGCCGTAGGTTACGATCTAATATGATTGTAGAGCATTGGGCTGACAATCCTACCCCATAAAAAGTCAGCGATATGGTGACATCAGTCGAAACTTATTACCAAGTCAAACTTATCTACCCAAGTGCTCCATCATAACAGAAACCCTACCTTGGACTTGCTGTCTACCTGAGACCCTACGGTCTAGGAAAAAAGGTCTAGATGTTGCTGTCTGTCAAGTGGGATAAGAATCAAAAACTTCATTTCTAAAAAAAATAAAAAAAAAATGCATAAACAAATTCTTCTGCTAGCTCATCGATTACATCGTTTATATCAGCTTCAATATTTCGATGAATATTTAATAAAAAAATTGAAACTGATAACTAAAAACTGATTCGTTGAAATACTAAACATTGAACAAAAACCCAATTGGGCCTAAAGGAGAAATGGCCATGAGCTTGAATACGATACTTCACTTATGATCTTGGATGGGGTGGGGACTCAAGTCCGTCAGTTCTGCCCTGGGTGTGCGCTTGCTTACTTATTAATTTATCAAGGAGATTTAATATTGGGTTCGATTTTTGTAGCAATCGAGTTCTCGAATGTTTTGCTTGCTGATTTATCGACACAATCCCCCGACAAGGACACGGGAATATCTGGTTTTTGAACCAAGTCCTTTCAAAACCCATTGTTCTGATCATCTGGCGGGAAAGTTGGGAAGAGGGGGCTGTGTTTAATTTCAACGCATTAATCAATGACATGAAAAGGAGTTATATATTTTTTTATTTAGATTTATTTATTTAGTTTATTTTTGTTATTTTTTAAGTTCTTAATTTTGTTCAAAAGTCAAACTTTAAGATTATTTTTAAGTTGAAAAGTTATTAATAAGTTTTTTTAAGATATTAAGGTATTTAAGAATTTCAAATAAATGGAAGAACTGTAAATTTTTAAATGCGTTAACAACCTTTCGAGTTCATCCATTTGACACAAAAAAATAATGCTACTTTTACAACTAGTCGAATTTCCTTTTACGACTTCTTCAAATCAATCATTTTATATACCCAATGTAGCCTTTCATTTTCCTGTACATATAACCAGAGAATTCTAGAGTTTGTTTTATTTTAGTTTAAAATTATACAAATTATTATTTAAATGAGACCTATTCATTCCATATTATGTATGCAATAACATTTTAAAATTTGCATCCTCACTGTATGTATATATCCGGTTGTGATAGGAAATCGAATTATTAAACAATTTTGTTGATTTTTCTTTTTGTTGAACATTGGTGGACCTCATGTTCCACTTATGTGTGCCACGAACAGCCCACTGTTCGTTTCCCGAGCAGTCCAACATGTGCATTTTAAAATTTCCATCATCATTCTATGTATATTTCAGTTTCTGATAGAAAATTTAATGAATAAACAATTTTGGAACATAGGTGGACCTCACGTTCCACTTATGATTGTCCCTTAAATTTTTTTATTATTTATTTATTTTTTGTTGAACATCGGTGGACTCCACATTCCACTTTAAACGAACAGTCCAATATGTACAATTTAAAATTTCCATCATCACTGTATGTATATTTCAGGTTGTAATAGGAAATCGAATGATTAAACAGAATTTTATATTTTTTATTGAACATCGGTGGACCTTACGTTCCACTTATGTTTGCAACGAATAGCCCAGCATGCACATTTCAAAATTTCCATCATCACATATGTACGAGTATATTTCAGGTTGTGATAGGAAATGGACTAATTAAACAGTTTTTATGTATATTTTTATTGAACATCGGTGGACCTCATGTTGCACTATTGTATACTACGAACAGCTCTGTAGTATACGTAAGTGGAACATGAGGTCAACACCATCAATTTTGAGCGATGAAGGGAGGAAATTGCATACTGTGTAGAATTTTAGAGCTAACAGCATATTGTATTGCAGACAAGTCAAAAATCATCAGACAAACTGGTTATCGATCAATGCAAGACACTTTACTCTCGTTTCTGAAAGTAGTGACTGCAACAGAATAGAAAAACGAATTCTAACCTGATGATTTCTGCACATTAGTTGCCCACCTTACCACTCCGCATTGAATTGGTTTTGGTGTAATAAATTGGCGGGATTGTCTACGAGAAATTTAGCATTCAAGGTACTTGTTCACTAAATCCCTTCAAACTAGTAAGGAATCTGAACTGGATTGAATCCCTGCCACTGTCTGTGGATTCGATCCAGGTTTTCCTTTTAACTAATCTACTCGCATCATCACTAGGCCTTGTGTCAATCTATGACTAAATATTATATCTAAAAATGAAGCGAAATTTATCATAAGACAGTTCAGTTTTCAAAATCTTATTAACAATTAAATGACAAACTTCAAGGAAAAAAATTAACATCAAAAGAGCAATAAAACATATTTTATTAGTTTTTTCTTTATGTTTCAAACATATAATTGGAATTTTTTATACTTTATTAGTCTTCAGAAATTTCTCATATCATTATGAAAAGCTTAACAAAAAAATATTCACTAATTGTCCCCATCTCTTCAAATTTCCGGATGCAAGTTTCGCATCAATTTGTTTCACTTCAAGAACTTTGTTAAATGGATTTCATACTCAAATCACATTTTTTTTAATAGGGAAGGTCGCTTACAGAAAACACATCAACCATTCAGGTGTTACACTGGAGAAAAAATAACACTGCGACCATCAAAAGAAAATCAGAAATCAATAAAATAATATTCATCAATTAGCTTAGAGACCGATGCGAAATTTTGCGCATCATTGAACAATGACAAGAATCTAAGAGGATGGTTTTGGGAGAAAAATTTGGTTTTTACCCCAAAATCCGAAATGATTCACCCCTTTTTTTTTCTTCTCAATCATTCTGAAGTTGCTTTTTCAAAAACTCGATCAATTATATTCACTGCGAAAGGTATTATTATCTTCATATCATTAGAATTGTAGCTCTAGTATTAGCGCTTTGGATATTGAGACCACAAGAATAAAAGTTTGTGTAGGCTGTTGTATTAAGGAAAATGATGTTTTTTAAAAAAGTTATTTAATTATATTTCATATCTTAAATCATTTTTAAAAAAATGGTCGTAATTTTTCCTTTACATTCTTTTCAAATGAGGACACATAATAAAATTAAACAAAAATGTTTTATAAAATAGTAGACTATATAAATACAAAATTAGTTAAAATCAGAAGAAAGTTTTCTTGAAGACAATAATTTATAGTATATTTTATTTTATATAAAAAATTATTTTTTCTAACTAGCAGTTATTTCCAAAAATAGTTTACTTTGGATGTATAGTTTAGATATATTTATAAAATAAACACATTCTGTAGTTTTCGAAATTTTCTTATAGAAGTTTATTTTTAAATTTAGAGAAAAAAGGGTAATTAACTTGTAAAAATGTTTCGTCTAATGCTTTAAACTATCAGTATATGGCCGATTAATTTATACCTTGTTGACTTCCTTATGCTGATTGACATCGTATCAATGTGTTGCTATAGTTCATAGACTTGTATAGGAGTAAATTATACCCTCCAGTTAGAATTTCAGGGGTAACTACACCAGAATTTCGTATAGCATTGAAGAAAAACAATTGGACTCAAACTAAAATGCAGTTATGTTGTCGAAGTAAAACTTTTTACCAGTTTTGTTTTAAATCTTCCATCCAATGTTTTAAACTTTCAATGTATGGCCGATAAATTCATTAAATTATTGATATCCTTGCGATAATGGAAATCGAATTAGTATGACACCATTGTTCGCGAGATTGACGTAGGACAAAGTCATAGAACTTTTAGGGTAAATATTCCAGATTTCCGTGCTGCATTGAAGAAAAACAATTGGACTCGAACCAAGAAGCAATTCTGTTGTCGATGTAAGATTTTTTACCACTTTTTTTAAAAATCTTTCATCCAGTGCTTTAAATTTTCAGTAGATTGCCGATAAATACACTACGTTATTGATATCCTTATGATAATGGAAACCGAATTAGTAAGTCCCCATTGTTCCCTAGATTTACATAGGAAAAAATCATAGGACTTTTAGGATAACTACCCCAGAATTTCGTGTTGCATTGAAGAAAAACTAAAGGGCTCAAACCAAGATGCAGTTCTATTTTTAATATAACAATTTTGGCCCTTAAAAATCTTTCGCCTAATTCTTTAAGCTCTCGATATATGGCCTATAAATCACCTATGTTATTTATATCCTTGTGGAAATGGAAACCGACTTAGTATGTCCCAATCGTTCCCTAAATTTCCATAGGAAAAAGTCATAGGACTTTTAGGGTAACTACTCCAGAATTTCGTTTTGCATTGAAGAAAAACTAAATGACTCAAACCAAGAAGCACCTTCGCCACTTTTAAAAAAATTGCGTCCAATGTTTTAAGCTCTCAGTATACGAGTACAATTTAACGTGGAATCCGAACCACTCACAAACATCATGCCACAATCAGAATTCGATCCTGAAACCTGTGGTACCAAAGGTCAGAGCGCTAGTCAATTGGCCATCATGTAGCAGCATGTTTTGAAGAATATAATCATATATGTTTCTAAATTAACTCTGTCAAAACAGTAAAAAAATTTTACTTTCATTTCTATGTAAACACATTGAAGACGATATGCAGTGAAAAGTATGTAGGCTGAATTCCAGCATATCTTTGTAAATATTTAATTAAAACTAAATAAAAAAATAGTTTTAATAAGTGTGGAATAAAGTTAAAATTGTTAATAACTTAACTAAGGACACCACTAGATGGCAGCAGTCAGCTGTTTCAGCTGGCGCCACCTGGTGAAGGGAAAAACTGGATGCAATAAGAAAATTTTAATTTTTTGTTTAATCAAAAAATAACTAATAAGAATTATTTGGTAATTTTTGGTTGTGAAACAGAAAATAAATTTTTAAAAATGGAATTTAAACTACATATTTTTTTGTAATTTTTAGAAATTGCAAATAAAATCTCTTGCCTTATACATAGAGAGAGAATATGCTAAGGAAGAAGCATTTTCTGAAGTCAGTGTTCCTCAAGAGTGACTTTTTATTGGGATATAGACCCCACTACTTTCATAAAAACCAATAGAGCGTCTACTTAGAGGTAATAATAGCCGGGGTAATTATGTGTAATCTCGACTATATGTTTCACTCCAGTTGTAAGAGTTCATTATGTTCGGGATCACTGATATTGGAATGAGATATTTTCGAGAAAAACTATCAACTGCTTTAAAAAGCATTCTGCACAACCATTACGCCCGAAGTGGAGAACATTACAATAATCACTTTTCTTTTTCCTTTCTGGGCTTCTTTTTTCTTAAAGAAAAAGAAGTAAAATTACTTTGAAAAGCACAGAAATAGTTTTCAATGCAAATTAAAGTATACTTAACTTTTAAAATTGTTAAGTGCATTTTAATTTGCATTGAAAACTGTTCACTATTTTTGTTCCCGATAAATATATTTTTAACCTATTATCCTTGGTTGATGGTTTTTCCAATTATTTTAATAAATTTAAATGTTGCATTATTGGGAAAAATCAATTTATGAACTAGTTTAAAAAAAGAAATTTCGAAAAATGAAAAAATATATAGAGCAAGGTATATTGAGTAAGCAATTATAAAACTGCTTCGTTATGAAAATTGTTTATACCAGCAATTTTGGCCAAATACTAAATTGCACATATTAATTTTACTTATGCCCTTTTTTTTTTAAATTATTTTTATTCACATTAATGATATTTTTAATCAATTATCTTGGTTGATAGCTTTTTAATTATTTTACTAAATTTAAATGTCGCATCATTATGAAAAAGTCAATGTATGAACAAATCTGAACAAAAAAAAGCTCGAAAAATGAATAAAACAAAGTATATAGAGCAAGCAATTGTAAAAATGCTTCTTTACGAAAATTATTCATACCAGCAATTTTGGCCAAATACTAAATTACGCATACAAGTTTTATTGATACAATTTTTTTAAATTTTTTATTCAAGATAAAGATATTTTTAACCTATCGCTTTGGTTGATAGCTTTTCCATTATTTTACTAAATGTAAATGATGCATGATTAAGAAAAATTAATTTATGAACTAGTTTTAAAAAGAGAGTTCGAAAAATGGAAAAAACAAGGTATATAGAGAGCAAGCAATTGTAATAATGCTTCTTTATGAAAATTATTCCTACCAGCAATTTTGGCCAAATACTAAATTGCGCATATTAGTTTTGTTGATACAATGTTTAAATTTTTGCAATTTGTTAATTTATTCACGTTAAACATATGTTTACCTTATTACCTTGGTAGATAACTTTTCAATTATTTTACTAAATTTAAATGCTGCATTATTTGCGAAAAATTAATTTAGGAACAGTTCTAAAAAAGAAAGTTAAAAAAAAAAAAAAAAAAAAAAAAAAAAAATAATACAACAGGGTATATAGAGCAAGCAGTTGTGAAAATGCTTCTTTATTAAAATGTATTCATACCACAAATTTAGGCGGATGTATTGTATTAAATTGGATTAAACTTGTATTAAACTTGTATTAAATTGGCCATATTAGTTTTATTGAGGTAATTATTTAATTTTTGCAATTTCTTAATTTTTTATTCACGATAAAAATATTTTTATCTTTTAACTTGGTTGCTTACTTTTCAATTATTTTACTAAATTTAAATGTTGCATTATTGTGAAAAATCTGTTTATAAAATAGTCTCACAAAAAGAAAGTTCGAAAAAAGAAAAAACAGGTATATAGATCAAGCAATTGTAAAAATGCTTCTTTACAAAAATTATTCATACCAGCAATTTTGGTCAAATACTAAATTACGCATATTAGTTTTATTGAAGCAATTTTTTAATCTTTTATTTTTGTAAAACATTTTGATAATGATGCCAAAAAAGACTTTATATTTATAAGGTTTTCAATTTATTAACATTAGACAAAGAACAAAAAATGGCTACTAAAAATATAAAAACTTTTAAAATACAAGAAAAAATTTAATTGAAAAGAAAATAAATTAAGAAATTCTTCAAGTTTAAATAAGTATTAAGAAATTTATAAAAATTCTTTAAATAACTTTTCAGTTTATTTCGTAGCTTAAGATTTTTTTTCAAACTGATATTCATACTTAAAAATTTGCAACTAATTGATTGATTCTATGGTATAATACAATAACCAATGTTTATCAGGCTTAATTTATTGTTAGGCTAAAATAATAATAATAATAATAATAAACATGCATTAGAAGTAATTTAAATTGTTGTTTAAATATATGTTTTTGGATAGAATTAAATAACTAACCAACATGGACAACAACTTTTCTATATCCATAAAAATTTATATTAATAATAATATTAACACAACAGTGAAACTTAATCTATTAAACTGATATCTAACTGTAAGTGTTTTGTTGATCAATAACCTGCTAAACTCTTATTGAATATCAATTATTGTTTTAGGTTTTATTTATAAGTGATTACATTAAATATAAATTTAAGACATAGGAAAGTCAGATTACACTTTTATAAAATTTATTCTATTTACTCTAAATTATTACGGCAAAACATACCTCATTTATAATTCAAGCATCGGTTATATTTAGATTTTCAAGTACTGCTTTAGCTAAATTATTAATTACTTAATTCTCATTTATATATTAATGATTCAAAGATATTCTAATTATACTCCATTATAATTTTATCTTCAAATAGACTTTTTCAAAAAATATTTTTTTCAGCAATTTTTTTTTTCATTGTATGACATCTAAAATTGATTCGCTTTCACAAACATCAAATTTTAAATAAATTTATCCCTCTTTTATGCGAGGAGGGTTTAGAAATTCTACTATTAAAGGAGACGTATTCTTCTATGTGTTTTAAATCTGTGTAACAAATCGTGTTTTAACTGTGCCAAGTTATTCCAATCAGTTTTTAAAGATAATTCTACAAATCTACATCACTACAAATCTAAATCCCATATTTTTTTCATCAAAAAATATTTTTTTCAACAATATTTTTTTTTTCATTGTATACATCTAAAATTGATTAGCTTTCACAAACATGAAATTTTAAATAAATTTGTCCCTAATTTATGCGAGGAGGGTTTAGAAATTCTACTATCAAAGGAGACGTATTCTTCTATGTGCTTTAAATCTGTGTAACAAATCATGTTTTAACTGAGCCAAGTTATTCCAATCAGTTTTTAAAGATAATTCTACAAATCTACATCATTACAAATCTACATCACATATTTTTTCATCAAAAAATATTTTTTTCAACAATTTTTTTATTTCATTGTATGACATCTAAAATTGATTAGCTTTCACAAACTTCAAATTTTAAATAAATTTATCCCTCATTTATGCGAGGAGGGTTTAGAAATTCTACTATTAAAGGGGACGTATTCTTCTATGTGTTTTAAATCTGTGTAACAAATCGTGTTTTAACTGTGCCAAGTTATTCCAATCAGTTTTTAAAGATAATTCTACAAATCTGCATCACTGATCACTAACTTTGGATCAAAAGTCATAACGTATGGAAAAAAATTCCCCTGCATAATTTTTGTCGTTGTTGTTGTTCCTTACGCGATCGTAATAGATTACTAATAAACTAAGAGAAAACTCTGGTCTCCGAATAAAAAACCTGATGAGTACACTCAAGTACACTCATCACTCAAGTACACTCATCACTCATCACTCATCATCAAGTACACTCATGTCCATAAATTAAGGATAATTCAGAATCACACAGAAATTGAACTCTAAAATAAAAATTTCAGAAATTTGACAGGCCACATCTATCGGGATGCCATTCTGGAACGACATGTACGTTTGTTTCGGGGCGCCATGGGTGCATAATTTCTGTTTATGGATGACAACGCCCGTCCTCACCGTGCAAACATTGTATATTTAAATCTTAAATTGGAGGATATCACCCGTATGGATTGGCCAGCATACTCACCGGACTTGAATCCAATAGAGCATGTGTGGGATATGATTGGCCGACGAATTGCAGCCCGTCAACCCCTCCCACCTGTCAACGGAACTTCGGAGGGCATTGCTTGATGAAAATTCCCAGGTTCTTTTTTAAAATTTGCTCCAGGGAGTAAAAATCGCAATTTTTATTAATTATGTCAAACATATAGCATCTTTTTTGCTCTTTACCTTTTGTTTAATAAATAGACTTTACAAATATGTCAAATTTGTTTTGCTTCTGTCTCTTTCTTTGCCTGAACTTCATTATCGTTAATTTATGGACATGAGTGTATATATGAGCTGAACAGAAAACTGAATCGAATCTTTCATTGTGTCTCCAGCTTCTACACTGCTCAATTCAGATCCTTAACCCCTCCCTTTCATGCGTTTTAAAACTGTGTAACAACTCGTGTTACACAAATGCCACGTTATTCCATCAATTTTGTAGGAGAATACTACAAATATACCTCTCTGAATGACTTTGGATCAAAATGCGTGGCATATGGAAAAAAAAAATTTCCCAACATAAATTCTTTTTGTTATTATTTCTTATTCAAATAAGAGATTACTGATAAACTAAAGAAAAATGTAGTCTCCGAACAGAAATTTGACGAGAGCAAGTATAAATGAGCCGAACAGAAAACTGAATTGAATCTTTCACTGTGTCTCCAGCCTCCAATTTCTACACTGCTAGCGGCTTGATGGCTAATTGGCTATCGCTGTGGCCGTTGGTACCACAGGCTTCAGGTTCGAATCTTGGCTGGGACATGGATGTTTGCTAGTGGCTCGGAATCCACGTTAACTGTAGTCTCGGTCTAATTAGCCTAAAGTGTACAAAATATGACAGTAGAGCGACAAACCAAACCAAATCTACACCTCTAAATTCAGTTAATCACCCTTCTATGTGTTTTAAATCAGTACAAATTATGTTTTAGCTGTACCATGTTATTCCATCAGTTTTGTTGGAGAATGCTACAAATCTTCCTTTCTGATGCAAATTATTTTGATAAAAACGCGTGGCATATGAAAAAAAAATTTTCGAAGATAAATTTGTTGCTGTAAGAGATTATTGATAAACTAAAGAAAAATCTAGTCTCTGAACAGAAATTTGATCTGAGCAAGTATTAATGTGCCGAACAGAAAAGTGAATCGAATCTTTCACTGTGTCTTCTACATTACTAAGTTCATTTCACCTGCCCAGACACTTCGAACTCGGCAAAAACCTTTTTTCAATCACCAGAGTACAACGGTGGGGCAGATTGTTTCATCACCTCCTCGATGTTTTCAGAACCATCAAACCGTCCCAACCTCAAATCAAAGAAGAAGGTGGAGGGAAAAAAAAAAGAAGCAAAAGAAAGAATGGGAAATAGATTGAGAAGAAAAGACCATTATTCTCACTCCGGTGATTTAAATCTATTATTCCAGGACCTCGGGATCTGTGACACTTAACCTCCAACCGCAACTCAGTCCAAGCAGGAAAAAAAAAAAAAAGGCACATTCGGAGTCAAGAAAAATACACACAAGAGTATCCATTGTGTGCTGAAAATGCGATGGGGCGTTGACGAATCTCCCCCAACGGAAGTTCTGAGAACTATTAAGAATAAATGGGCAGCATCAAGTGAAACAACGTTTCTGGCCTCCAGAGCGTAGGAAGATCATCACCTTTGTTGGACTCGTGCAATGGTTTTGCTAAATTGAAATGCAGGGACAACTACATCAGTTTTCGGATTCAATTACTTTGTGATATGCGGTTCAGACTTTGTACGGAATAAAAAATTGTTGCCAGTCTGGTCATCATCTTGTGTCGTACCAGTTGTTAGGGAAGATTCTCAAGTTATTTTCTTTTATCTTTTATTTTTATTTTATAAAACTTAATCTAATATATAGTGTGTGCGACACAGATCTTTATTATCATAAAAATGTATGATACAAAAAAAAAAAAAGATTAAGATGTGGTTTTTGTAAATGTGGCTTTCTAATGCTAACTAAAATAAAGAATAAATCCAGAATTAATTTTCGCTGTAACTTTATTATTTTTTTATTTAAATAGCACGAGAGATGGACAAACTGCAAATGATTTGCAATCAGGGGCTATTTAGCACTAACTGTGTTGCAGAAGAAATTCCAAACTGTATCCTTTATACTAAAAATAGACAAATTTTTATATAAATTGAACTATTTATAGATGAAAGAAACATTATCTTTCATCTGTATCTGCAAATCTGTGCATAAGAATAATAATCTACAAATCTGTGCATAAGAATAATAATCTACAAATCTGTGTATAAGAATAATAATCTACAAATCTTCCCTATAGAAGAATAATCTAGAAATCTGTCCATAAGAATAATCTAGAAATCTGTCTATACTAATAATAATCTATAAATCTGTCCATAATAATAATTTATAAATCTGTCCATAATAATAATTTATAAATCTGTCAATAATAATTTATAAATATGCCCATAATAATAATCTATAAATCTGTCCATAATAATAATTTATAAATCTGTCCATAATAATAATTTATAAATCTGTTCATAGTAATAATTTATAAATCTATCCATAATAATAATTTATAAATCTGTCCATAATAATAATTTATAAATCTGTCCATAATAATAATTTATAAATCTGTCCATAATAATAATTTATAAATCTGTCCATAATAATAATTTATAAATCTGTCCATAATAATAATTTATAAATCTGTCCATAATAATAATCTATAAAATTGAACCACTTTTTTAATGCAGAACAGTTGTTCGAAGTATACCTTTCCTAATACTAATTAAACATTGGTTTTTTTCTGGTTTCATGCCTTATATTTTGAATCAAAAGATTTTATGCAGCAAATTCAATTGTCAAAAAAATAATTCTCAAAATCTCTCAATAACTTTTAATATATTTGATTCAAAACACACTTTTAATCTTAATTTCTTACTAATTCATGAATTGAAAATAGAGACTAAGGGAAGGTGAGATGTAGGCGTAAGAGATTACTAATCTGAGGCAGTTCGTATTTCAAGTAACGGGTTCGGTGGAGATCCGAATATCTGGATGTCATCCAAACTGAGGTGACAAAATGACAATGCAGCGAAGATCGCAAGGGAACCCTGGATAATGCGGAATCTGCTATATATCTGTCGTTTCAGTGGAACAATCTGAGGGGCCTTTTATTTCGGATAATAGGCTCAGTAGTGATTAGAATATACAGATGTCCTTCCATGTTGTATTCATTCCAAACTGAGATGGCAAAAAGCAGATGCAGCGAAGAAGATCGGTCATGGTGCACCCTAGGTAATGCTGATTCTGCTAAATATATGTTATTTCAGTGGACCAATCTGAGGAAAATCATATGTCAGGTAACAGGTTCGGTGGAGATCCGTATGCCATCCCTTGTTGTATTCATTCCAAATTGAGGTACCAAAATGGCGATGCAACGAAGAAGATCGCCGATGGTGCACTTTGGATAACGTTGAATCTGCTATATATCTGCTTTTTCAGTTGACAATGACCTCAGGTCAACGAGTCAGGTATTGTCTACGGTTATCTCGAGTCTCGTCTTTAATTTGCGAATGGTCTCGAGTCTCGTCTTTAATCTGCGAATGGTCTCGAGTCTCGTCTTTAATCTGCGAATGGTCTCGAGTCTCGTCTTTAATCTGCGAATGGTCTCAAGTCTCGTCTTTAATCTGCGAATGGTCTCAAGTCTCGTTTTTAATCTGCGAATGGTCTCACGTCTTGTCTTTAATTCGATTCTTAAATGCGAATGATCAATGACCTCAGATATTGTCTTTAAACTTGTCAATAATTAAAAACATGAATTAAATATTTGTCTAGAAAAAAAATTCCTAAATTTTCCAGAACCAACTGCCAATTTTTTCCACACCAATTCCACATCACAAATCATTATTTTCACATTGAGATAATATAGAAAGAATTTCACCGAATCTTTTAGATCTCAGCACAGTGGCTATTGCTATACCAGACACAGAACACTCTGCGGCTTTAAAAGTCTTCGCACTGAACCGTAATTACCTGCCACCGTAGTGAACTACTTCCGCCCTTTTTAAAACAGAAAAGATGATGAAAAGCGTTCTTTTGCCAGCCAACAATTATCGACTTGATAAAGTGGCATTTAGGGAACCACCTTCTTGGCTCGGCTTTTTTTTTTTTTTTTTCTTAACGGAATTCCAAGCAACACACACTTGTTCTACGGGGACTGTCTGTAAAATGATCTTTCAATTAAATACTTTATATATATGTTATATATACTTATGCGTGGTTTATTATTCGAATTATTAGAGTCGCAGCCAGTACCTTATATATGCTACTTAGATGTGAAATTTGTTTTATAACAACTTTCTTAAAAGTGTCAAAAGTATCTTTTAGAATTCTTAGATGTGCCAAAAGGTAATTGAAGATAGAATTATAAAAAATAATAATTGAAATAAAAACCGAAACCATTTAAAATAGAAACATTAAAAAAAAATTATGTTAGCAATTTGAACTCTTTTTAAAGTAATTTTTATTTATCTATATACATTTCGTTTATAACTTATATTTTCTAATTGTTGATCCATAAAAAAAGTTGCATGATCCAAAAAATTTATTTCTGTTTCTAATAGTGTTTATAGTTAATTAAATATAAATATCTTTCATAGTTGTTTTCACCAATAAGTTATATTCAATCCTATACTATACAACTATATCACCATAGTTGTTTTCACCAATTTCTAAAAATATCATTTTTATATGTCTAATATATCGTGGAAGAAAGGTTGTCGTTGCTTCAACCTAGGTTTGACTTCTAGCCACCATAGACTGATGACCAATTGGCTGGCGCTCTGGCCTTTAATACCACAAGCTTCACGTTCGAATCCTGCCGGTGGCATGGATATTTATTAGTGGTTCGGAATCCCCGTTAAACTATACGTCCCAGTCTAATTAGCCTAAAGTGTGCACAAAATGTCCACAGAGCTGACAAATCAAACCAAATCTAAGCGCCACTGCAATTTATAACAAACATCTCTGAAGGTGTCATCTGGAATAAAGCAATTTACTCCCCAAACCCAACAAAATTATTTTTCGACTTACGGATTATTATATCCATCTCCAGCATAGATAAAAGAACATTTTGTTCTATTTCGTGTCTCGAGTTTTGAGTTGCCTGATGGCCAGTTGGCTAGCTCTCTTCCCTTTGGTACACCAGGCTGTCGAATCCTGCCGGTAGGCAGCATGGATGTTTGTGAATGGTTCGGAACCCACGTTAAACCGTAGGTCCCGGTATAATTAGTCCAAAGTGTGCACAAAATGACCATAGAGCGACAAACCAATCTCGAGTTTCGAAAGCATTTTCAACAGAAAATATTTACTTATCTCTCAACCAAACTTCTTGGAGCCACCGAAAATTTTAATTTTCAATCGTGGAGGTACTACGTGGACTATAGTACCCATCTGCAAATTCTCTAGCCCAATTTTCCAGCCTGCTAATTTACCGCGCCTATGTCCGAAATAGAAGCGGAAACTTTTGATACGGTTTTGCATGCTAATTTTCTAACCAGCCTTCGCGCTCTTTTCAGTTCAGGCACTAAAGACAAACATTTTAGAAGAAAAGATTCCCACTCATGTTAAAAACTTTTAAAAAATGCATTAGCGCTATTTTATTTGATTTTAATCAAAAATTATTTAATAATAAATCAATGCTATTCTTATTTCTCTTCCAAATTCCTTTCCAAATAAAGAGCTAATAAATAAGAATGAAATCACAAACGTAAGCCGAAAGGCAATTGTAAATTGTTGACTACCTTTATCAATTAACTGCATTCACTTGGATCTCAAATAAATAGTTCAACTTCTAGAAATCCATCATTGAACCGATTTTGTATGGAAAAATTGGATAGAAAAACTAAACCAAGACCACCCAAAAATTCTTTTAGACGCAAACAAACACGGTCGGTACTCACAACCCAACCTCACTATTTTTGAAAGAGCTATTTGTTTACTTAAAAAAAGTTTAGAGGAATCTAATAATCACCATCATCTGGCAAAAAATAACGAATAATGTTTATGAAGGATGCTTTTTGTACCGGCTAATATTAGCAACAAACGCATATGCTTGCACAAGGATGCTCATTTATTTACCATGCAGCTGTTGCCCCCCCAAAAAAAAGAAATAATAATAATAACAGCCATGATAAAGAAGAATTTAATAATTTAAAATGGTAGCCGACGTGCAATCCTTTTCTACAGAAGCAACTGCTATAAACTTTAGAACTCCGGGGAGCGTTTTATTCCGTGCTTTTCTCACGGGTGTGCTATTAAGCCTGGCCCCACCCCCACCAACAGAATAAGGGGTCTACCTCCACAGGGTTGGTTTACCAGTAGGGATCAAGACAATGGAAGAGGCAGATGCACAAAAGTTCCATCCGCTTCTTAACTGGTAGGTAGCGACCCGGCAATCTTCTTGTCAAACTGTGTATTAGACGCAGAGGGGCATAATTTCAATGCGGGGACAAAAGGGTTGGGATTTCTTCTCACCTCCCCCCTTACCCCCCTTTTATTATCATTCGGAATGGTAGCCAGAATGCTTTCGGTATGTGAATGGGACCGCTTTTAATGAAGGTTATTCAAGAAACCGGACGATATGAGATTATTGTAGGTAGTAAGAGAGGCTTACAAAGGAAAAATATTTTGGAAATGTAATATAGTTAGCGGAGGAAACTGTTCCATGGCTGTTGGAAGTAAAAAAAAGAATAAGCGTTATAGATTTGTAAAATTCAAGATTTTTTATTTGTACCAAAATTGCAAAGGCATATATCCATTATAAGCAATAAATTAATTACAAAATTCTTTAGATCTATAAGATAATTAGTTAATTTCTGACTTCATCAAAAAAAAAATCATCAATAAATTAATAATAGAGAGTTTTTGCATACCGTATTTTGGACGTCCGTTATTTTTTTCTCCCTAGTGCGCATGCTCATAGGAAACATTATTACAGATATGCATGTGTAATTTCCTATGAGCATGCGCGCTAGGGAGAAAAAAATAACGGACGTCCGAAATACGGTATGCAAAAACTCTCTAATATCTAATTAGTTTTTGATAAAATTATCGCTCCTTCTGTTAGGAATCATTTATTTTATTGCTTTAGAACTGCGATATTTTTTTTGCATGATCCATCTAAGCCTTTTTTTCTTCACATTAAACATCACAAAAATATACTTCTGGTAGTCGATTTTACACCTTTCAAGATCAGCAGTAGTGGTCACATAAAAAGTAGAAAATGCATCAGTTAAAATTCCAATCTTGTCAATTTATTATTTACTGATTAGAATTTATTAATATCTAATCAATTAGTGAATTTTTCACTCCATCATTTACTTCGTAGCTTTAAAGCTCCTATATTTTTTGGTACGATTCATTCAGACCTCTTTTCATCCAAATTACACAAACACACAAAAAAAAAAAAAAGACTTATGTTAAAAAAAGACTTTCCCATATTTCAATATTAGCAATTGCTTTCGCATAAAGCCAAAGAAAAATTAATCTAACATTTGAAATTCTAATCTTAATAATATAAATTAATTATAAATTAATAATATTTAATCAATTATTAACAAACTTTTCAGTCCTATAGTAATGAATAATTTATTTAGTTGTTTTAGATCTGTATTCTCATTAGCCATCACAATAATTTTTCTTTCACATAACTTTCGGCTTTTTTCCCTTTCACTATCTTTCACATAACTTTCGTCTTTTTTTTTTATTTCACTTTCTTTCACAGTCATAGAATTTTCCCCTTTTTTTCTTTCACTTCTCATCACACAATCACAATAATCCTCTTTCACATATTCAGGATCAGTAGAAGCAATCAAATACCCCCCTAAAAAAGGCTTTAATATCAGCAAAAATTCTAATAAAAAAACTGCCGTCTATTATTTAATAAATTAACATCTAATCAATTAACAAAATTTTCACTCTTTCCTTGAAGAGTCCTTCATATTGTGGATTTAGAGCTCCGAGAATCCTTTTCGCGTGATCTAACCAAGCCTCTTTTCATCCATATTGCGCATGAAAAAAAAAAAAATTCGTCGTTTCTACGTTTTTTGTGATCAACAGAGGCAATCGGATGAAAAACACATGCTTTATTATCAACATTCTAATAAATAAACTGCAATCCATTAATAATAAATTAACATCCGAGCAAATAACAAATTTTCACTTTTCATATATTTCATATATTCACATATTTCATAAATTTTCATATATTTCATTTTCTTAAAAAATTCATTTATTTCGTAGCTTTAGAACTGCGAGAATCCTTTTCGCAATTCTAATGCAACGAAATAAATGCCTCATCCAGAATATAGTGAAAAATTTGTTAATTGATCAGATGTTAATTTATTAATAATGGATTGCAATTTTCACTCTTTCCTTGAAGAGTCCTTTATATCATGGCTTTAAAACTCCGAGAATCCTTTTCGCATGATCTAACCAAGCCTCTTTTCATCCACATCATACATGAAAAAAAAATCCTTTCGATAATCATTTTCACATCTTACAGGATCATCAGAGGTAGTCAGATAAAAATAATGCTTTAATTTCAACTGTAATTCTAATAAAAAAACTTCATTCTATTATTAATAAATTAATATATAATCCATTACATAAATATTTCACTCTTTCCTTGAATGGTCATTTATTTCATTGCTTTAGAGCTCCGAGAATCTTTTTCGCATGATCTAACCAAACCTTTTTTCATCAACATTATGAATCACAAAAAAAAGGCTTTTGATAAGTAGCTTTCACATTTTTTAGGATTAAGAGAGACAGTCGGATAAAAGAAAACATGCTTTAATATCACTTAAAATTCTAATAAACTGCAATCTATTATTAGTAAATTAACATCGAATCAATTAAAAAATTTCATTCTTTCCTCGAATCATATATTTCATTGCTTTAGAGCTCCAATAATTCTTTTCGTATGATCTAACCAAGCCTTTTTTTTTTAATCCACATTTGCATAAAAAATTGTTTCGGTAATCGATTTCACATCTTTCAGGTTCAGCTAATGTTGGATAAAAAAACCTTTTTAATATCAGCTAAAATTCTAATAGTTTCTTCTATTTCTAAAATTCTAATAGAGTCATTTATTTAGTAGCTTTAAACTGCAAGAATCCTTTTCGTAACTCTAATGCAACGAAATAAATGCCTCATCCAGAATATAGTGAAAAATTTGTTAATTTATTAATAATGGATTGCAGTTTTCACTCTTTCCTTGAAGAGTCCTTCATATCATGGCTTTAGAACTCCGAGAATCTTTTCCGCATGATCTAACCAAGCCTCTTTTCATCCACATTGCATAAAAAATTTCAGTAGGGGTTTTTACATCTCAGCAATCGGTAAAAAAATTCGTTATTCAATAAAAATAAAAAATTAATTATTATCTAATCAGTTAACAAATTTTTCACTATTCATTCGAAGAGTCATATATTTTGTTGCTTTAGAGCCGCGAGAATCCTTTTCGCAGCTCTAAAGCAACGATAAGATGTTAATTTATAAAATGGCTCTTCTTTGAAGAAATTTAGTGAAAAATTGTCTTTAATTAATCAGATGTTAATTTATTAATAATGGATTGCAGTTTTCACTCTCCGTGATGAGTCCTTGATATGGCTGCTTTAGAGCTCCGAGAGTCATTTTCGCACGATCTAATCAAGCCTCTTTTTATCCACTTTATTGCATAACAAAAATCCTTCCGATAGTGATTTTCAGGATCACCAGAAGCAGTCGGATAAAATAAGTGCTTTAATTTCAATTGAAATTCTAATAAAACAAATTGCAATCTATTATCAATAAATTAACAAATTTTTTACACTTTCCTTGAAGAATCACTTATTTTGTTGCTTTAGAACTGCGAGAATCCTTATCGCAGCCCTAAAGTGACGATATAAAGGACTCTTCATGGAAAGAAAGGAAATATTTGGTGAAAATTTTGTTAATTGATCAGATGTTAACTTATTAATAATGGATTGCAGTTTTCACTCTTTCCTTGAAGAGTCCTTCATATAATTACTTTAGAACTCCGAGAATCGTTTTCGCATGATCTAACCAAGCCTTTTTTCTTCCACATTATGCATGAAAAAAAATCCTTTCGATAGTGGTTTTCTCATTTTTTTGGATCAGCAGAGGCAGTCGGATAAAAAATGTTTTGATATCAGCTAAAATTCTAATAAGCAATATCTAGTAAATTATTAATAAATTTAAAAATTTGCCACTCCTATCTTGAAAAAGTATTCATTTCGTTGCTTTAGAACTCCGAGAATCCTTTTCAAAGGATCTAACAAAACCTCTTTTCATCGCCATCATGATTAAAACACGTTTTCACATCTTCCAGGATGAGCAAAGGCAATTGGATAAAAAAAAATCAGCTAAATTTCTTATAAGCACATTGTAATCTATTATTAATAAATTAACATCGATACAATTAACAAATTTTTCACTCTTTCCTGGAAGAGTCATTGCTTTGTAGCTCCGAAAATCCTTTTCGTATCTCTAAAGCCAAGAAATAAATGACTCTTCAAGAATATAGTGAAAAAATTGTTAATTGAATAATAATGGATTTGTAATTTCCATTTTTGAAGTGTCCTCGATATGATTGCTTTAGAACTCCGAGAATCCTTTTCGCATGACATCTAACCAAGCCCCTTTTCATCCACATTATGCATGAAAAAAAAATCCTTTCGATAGTGGTTTTCACATTTCTCAGGATCAGGAGAGGCAGTCGGATAAAAACCAGAAAAAAAAAAGGAAAAAGGGAACTGATTTAAAAAGCATAAAATCAGAGATCTTCCTCCCCCGCACGCATCCCTTTCTCATCCCCGGGATCTATGCAAGGGGTTTCTGACGTTCCCTTCTATGCCCGCCACTGAAACGAATGCGTTCCATATCTTCAAGGAAGGAAAGAAATTGGCCGGGAATACCCAAAAAGAGGATAATATTTTGTCACCCATAAGTCACGATTCCGGGCTTCTATTTTGCCTGTGAATTTTCCCGAGACGTGAGACGGAATTTGCACCCACAAGACGTGGTGCCAATGGAATCGGGAACCCCAGTCGGTATAGAAATATTTTGTGTGTGTGCTGCGGAAAAGGTTAATACGTAGAGTGGATATATTTTTATATCTCAATAATATATTTATCGTTGAAAAAAATATATATAGATATGCATAGATATAGATATATTTCTCAGCCCAATTTTCAAGCCGGCACATCTTTCAAAGGGGGCGTGATATTTACCTTTTGGAGAAAGTTGTGAAGTTTGGCGTGACGCATGGAAATAATTTGAAAAGCTTTTTTTTTTTCTGCCTGTGTGTGGTGTGGTGTGGTTTTGCGGTATAAAAATTTGGACCTAAGTCTCACATGCAATGTGAATCTAAATTCAAATTACCGGATGTATTACAAAACGGATCAAAAAAGAAGAATATCGTATGAGGTCATGAAGTGGATTTCAAAAACTACTTTAAATTCTCAGAACTTAAAATTTATTGGGTTTTCTTTTTAAATCGTATTTCTTTAGGATGTACATTGAACGAAATGAAATATAAAAAGAAAATATTATAAAAATAAGAAGAAAAAAAAACCTGAAATATTCTCGGCAAATTTCATTTTATCATGATGAAAAAACTCAGGAATATGCCATGTTTAATAATGCACGAGATATATGAAGCAATTGATTGGAATACTATAAGAATGGGCAAATTCAATAGCCACATGAATGTAGCAATGTTTGAAAATTCTAGCCATAAATGAAAAATAAAATATTCCAAATGCAAAAAGAAGCACTATATAGCTCCATAAGCACGGGAAAATGCCAAAAGTGATAAACATGAAACGCATTACGAGTACTTATTGGATATACAATTGTTTAAAATCCCAAGTCAATCCCCATCAATACTATAAACAAAACGCTTCAAACCAAAGCCAAATTCTCCAGAAAATTCCTTAAGACTAACGTTATTCACGAAGCCTTTCACGAGTTAAGGGGCCCAAAGTACCAAAATTTGAATTGGAGTTTTATTTGCTTGGCCCTTATTTTCGGATAGCATCGTGGGCCCCTAACCAGGACAGCATCATGTTCACATATGATAATTATTTTTGCAAGTTATTATGTATTGTAACTTTAAATAATAATAAAGTACATATTATATATACAATAAATTTATCACATCAGTTTATTTTATTCTGATCCATCAAAGTACTTACAGTAATGCAAATAAATTATATCTAATTTTACTAAACTGTAGTGATAGACATAACTAAGCTGCAGTGACGAACTCGTGTCTCGTTTGGTTATCAAAAGACGTTCCAAGGGGGATCATGTGGAAACAAGACCACCCCAAAAAAAAATCGGTTTTTACTGCATATTTTAGACTTTTGACTGCACACAACACCTTTGCGTATAGCCATGGTTAATATTCCTGGCTGTCTCCTGTGTCCTTCAAGCACTTTTATGGATTTTACACATTTGACAAGCTGTCCTGCTCTCTCTTTTATGAACTGTTCTCTAGACAACTTTTATAACAAGGCTGGTTTTTATAGGGCTGTCAGAGGCCTTATGGCCAATATGGCTTCCGCCTGACGTATGGAAATCCGCCTATGGCCTGACGTAGGAAAAAGAAAAAGAACTAATATGTAATTTTACTCGATAATCGATTATTGTAACTAAAATAACTATCAAATTTATTTAACATATTTAGTACATAAGTTTCTGAAGAAACTTGCAGCACATATCTTATTGTTTTCGAACGCCATGCATTTTAAATTAATTCGCCAATAGAGTAATAAATATGCAGCAGATTCAATATTAAGGTGCAATACCGAAAATTGGGAAGGGGCTGCTTCACTACATCCACATTTTGCCATAACAATTTCGAATGAACACGAGGGTATCTGTAGGATTCGTTATTCGATTCGTCTATTCGTTTTGTTTTGCACTATTTGCAAAATATATATTATACTGAAAATATCCTCCCATTAATTTTGTTAGAAATGATTTAATTTTAATTAAGACAAAACTAGTATCCTTAATTAAGACAAAATCAATATCCATAAAAACCAACATCCTTAAATAAGATAAAACAAAACCAATATCCTTAAATAAGATAAAACAAAACCAATATCGTAAGATAAAACAAAACCAATATCGTTAAATAAGATAAAACAAAACCAATATCGTTAAATAAGATAAAACAAAACCAATATCGTTAAATAAGATAAAACAAAACCAATATCGTTAAATAAGATAAAACAAAACCAATATCGTTAAATAAGATAAAACAAATCCAATATCCTACAAATTATTTATACACAAAACCATTTCCAATGCATTTCTTTTAAATAAATTATTTCAAAAAATTTTATTTGTTTTTGGCATTGAAATAGTTTTTGATATTGTAACAAACACTGAAATGGAATGAATTACACTTTTTAGTCCCTTCATTTAACATTTGAAAGTTCCTTTCGAGCTTTTTGAGTAAGGCTTTTAATCAATTGACCATAGAGTTACTCGTAGTGTATAAAACATTCGTATACATTTATATATACGTAAGTAGTGTCTAAAATTTCAATTCTTGAAGTAAAATTATTAATCAAAACTAATTGATATACACTCGAACCTTTATTTGATATTTCACATTCAATTTTAATTAAAACAAACGATTCTCTCACATATTTATAACAAAAAACAAATTAAATACGTTATTTATCTAAAGATATTACAATTATCCGTACATTTAAAAATAATTTACAAATTTTGTTACAAATAATTTACAATTAATACATAGTTGGATATATATTCGTTTTTGTTACAACTTGAATCTTTGTAATATGGATTCTATCAGTTAAGGATATTAATCTTACTTTGTTATCTAAAGCATCCCTCAAATGTTGAATAGGTATTTGTGAGAGCAATTGAAAAAAAATTATAACATATAAAGCCTAGTGTTTAACGCTGTATATTACCATTATCATGGATGAAAACTTAATCAAGAATCAAATCCCATTTTCTCAAATAATAAGTACTGAGACTAACTATAAAGTACTCTTGTGAAATATTGAAATATTTTGTTTTGTTCTAAAATAACATTTCTTACATGTTTACGCTTGTTTGTTATCAGCAATACTTATTGCATAAATTATTAATTTTTAAATGTTAATTGAATCTAGAATTATCTAGGATACCATTAAAATAAAGACATACCTCCATATTTTTCACCACATGCATTCCTAGTGCACCACGACAATAAGCAACTTTTAAAATGTTGCCATGCTCTTTTCAAATTTAGCAGTTTCTAACAAGTTTAAAACGAGAAAATTAGGTCCGGGAACTCCTTTCACATTTGCACTGAAAAAGGATTATTTCCAATTACTGCGAAATACTATGTGAATACTTTCTTAATCCTCTGTATTAGTGGAAGTTAGATGCGTATGTAGACTTGATTCAAAATAACAGGGTTCAATAAGACATTCAATTCAAAAGTGAACGCAAATGATTTACTGAGATTTGAGAAAAGGAATAAAAACTGTATTTTATTTTCTATTCACAATGAAATGATTTCGAAGATTCCATACTTATATTACACGATGATCCATACGATGATGAACACGATGATGAAGATCCATACTTATATTATACAATATTAACACGATGCATGAATTTATTACTATAATTGATAGAAATTACTCACATATGCTTAAACTCATATAAGTTTCCCATATGTTTAAATTCATATATGAGGCTCATATAAAATTCTCATATGTTTAAACTCGTATATGATACTCATATAAAATTCTCATATGTTTAAACTCGTATATGATACTCGTATAAAATTCTCATATGTTTAAACTCGTATATGATACTCGTATAAAATTCTCATATGTTTAAACTCGTATATGAAACTCTGATATTCACATGTGCTTAAGATTCCCATGTGCTTAAACTCATGTGCGATACTCTAAACACATGGGAATCTTATTTGAGTATCACACACGAATCTTATACGAGTTTAAACATATGGGAATCTTATACGAGTTTAAACATATGATAATTTTATATGAGTTTAAACATATGGTAATTTTATATGAGTTTAAACATATGGTAATTTTATATAAGTATCATATATGCTTGAAAATCATGAAGAATATATATCAACAATATATCTTTGCAAAGAGGAAACAATTTTGAATAATTCCTTCATCAAAAAGTGGTTAAAAATACGTACCCAGATTATATGAATTCATATTTAACGTTTTTTCTTTATTGAATACACGATTATTCATTTTGAAATAATTTTTTTTTTCATTTAAGAATCAATAAAATCCAGTGAAAGAAAAATAACTACATCAAATAAAAACGATTTTATGTTGCTATTCCAACATATTGCCGCATTCTATTAAATAGCTGTTTAATTGTATTTGAATGAGCCGATTAATTGTATTTGAATTTATATGACATTCAATAAAATCTATATTGAATTCAAACTCACTTAATGCATAATTTTTAATGGTTATGATCACTAGATATCGTTGAAAAATCCCAGAGACATTCGAAATTATGTAGAATTCTAAAAAATTCAATAAATATCAACTAAAAAACTTTTGGGTCCTACCCGGAATCGAATTATTGTCAGTGTATGTTATTTATGCACACAATTTAACCTACCTTAGAATTTAAAATAGCCTACATTTATACTCACTGACGTTACTATAAAAAAAGAGCTCCGTTATTAATATGGATTAGGTTTCCGTAAAAAAGGCCTAACTTATTTGAGAGTAGAAAACAGCCACTGTTTGAACTGCAATACCTTTTGGGGGATTCTGGGTTCGAGTACCAGGGTGGTGAATAAAACCACTGCCAATTTTCCAGATCAAAAATTTTACTGAAAAGATTTCACCATCCTCCAAGGATGCCAGCGAAACGGTGTCTGCTTCCCTTGGGTTTAAGCCACCTTTAAAAAAGGGTTCGAACTGAAATTCGCTCAATGTTTGAGCTTCAAGTAAATCTGGTCTGTGAAAGGGAATGAGTTGAGATTTCTGAAGAAGTTGTTCAAAGGAGAAGGTGAATTTAAGCATACTTTTTGGAATATCGTGAGTCTCCAACACAAAGTGGAATCGTAAACTCCATTACCTCGATTATGTTTGATCAGTCAACACTATCAAAACTCCGACTTTCATTCAGGGCCAGATGAATTTCCATATTTTTGGGATGAAAAATCCCGCGTCAAGAGCTCAATTTTGTTGGATGTGATAGAGGATTGTGTAACGCCCAAACTCGTGCTCATAACTTGCTAATGAAAAACCTTTCATGTCTGCTATCGATCAATCCATCCATAGAAAGCTTTAGAGAAACGGTAATTTCAGAAGCGTTTCGAAAAATTTATTCTAAAACTTAAACAGTAATAAATTGCAAAATGTTTTAAAAAGCTGCATAAATTTTTCCGATTGGTATTTATAATAACGCAAAAGATTATATGCTGGTAAATCGCAATATGTATATTAAATTGGATATGAGAATTGAATTTCTTTACCTAGAAATGAAAAAAAAACACTTTAAAATACCTGGTTCCACTAAGAATGAATCTGACTTTTAAAATACCTGTGTTAATTAAAATTATTTGGTTTGGTTTGTAGCTCTACGGTCATTTTATGCACACTTTCTGCTAATTAAAATGGGACCTACTGTTTAACGTGAATTCCGATCCATTGAAAAACATCCAGGACAGGATTCGAACATGAAGCCTGTGATGCCAAAGACCACATCGCTAACTGAGCGACCATCAGGCTGCCCAATTAGAATGAATCGGCCTTTTAAAATGCCTGATTCCAATTAGAAGGAATTTGCTTTTTAAAATGCCTGGTTCTAATTAGAATGGAATCTGCCTTTTAAAATGTTTGGTTTCAGTTAGGACGAATCTGCATTTTAAAATGTTTGGTTTCAGTTAGGACGAATCTGCCTTTTAAAATGTTTGGTTTCAGTTGGGACGAATCTGCCTTTTAAAATGTTTGGTTTCAGTTGGGACGAATCTGCCTTTTAAAATGTTTGGTTTCAGTTAGAATGAATCTGCCTTTTAAAATATCTGGTTTCAGTTAGAATGAATCTGCCATTTATTCCAAGTTACAATTAGAATTAATCTGTCTTTTTAAATGACTGGTTCCAATTGGAAGAAATCTGCCTTTTGAAATGATTGGTGGTTAGCTCAATGAATTTCTTAACAGGATAGCTTTATTAAAAATCCGAGAAATAAACTGAATCTTACATATTGTTTATGCAAAGAATAAACGCGATAAACTTATGGAATGAAATTCCCCTCCATTGTGTATTAAAAGATCGGTAAAATGTACAAAATCTTCAAAGGACACCGTTGAAAATGTTGATTCGAAATTGTGATTACAATAAAAAAGGGGGGTATCATTGTAAAAATGCTCACAATTTCAGTGATTACATGATTCCGCTTAGTGTAAATAACTTTGTGTTTTTAAACATTATCTTACTTTTTTTTGTATTGCATATTTCTTCAATCCTAAAGTTTTCGTTAAATTTTTTTCAAATTTTGGAGAACAGAAACAGTCAATCAATTTTTAACCTTATCAAAAAAGGCATTCACTAAAAAAAGAAATAATTTTAATTTAAGTTAACTTAATTTTTAATCTAAAAATGAAGATAGAATATTATTTAAAATTCCAAGCTTAGACAATAACTATATTTTATTCTAGACAAAGTATTACATAAATAAACATAAAAATTTGAAAAAAAAATTTATTAATAGCCATTTAAATTTACAAGATTGACATACCTGATTGACCAGTAAGTTATAAATCGATTTACAGTGGGCCACAAAATTGAGTATACACCTTAGAAACTTAGAGACCTTTTGCAATTACAAATTAAATATTGCTTTAAGATGATTGAATTTTTTTACCTTATATACTTTAGTCTATGCTTTACCATACTATACTTATAAAATTGTTACGTTTATTTATTTTTTACGAAAAAAAATAAAAGATCTGAGACGAGAGGAAAAACAACACCACAAAAATAAGTATACAATTAATTAATTTCCTTTTAACGTACAAATTAATATTTTGTTGCATAACCTTTTGCTTGAATTACAGCTTGTAATCATCTGGACATAGATTCTACTAGTGTTTTAGTGGTTTCAACAGAAATTTTAGCCCATTCTTCGCTCAGAACCTTCTTGAGAACTTCCTTGCTTGTGATTTCGTGCTCATGTACAGCTTTCTCTAATTGCGACCACAAATTTTCGATGACGTTTAGGTCTGGAGACTGGGCTGGAGTGTGTAATTTCTTCTTGCAATGGTACAGCAAGTATAACTGCACTATCTTCGCTGTATGCTTGGGGTCATCGTCCTGCTGGAATATGAAGCTTGACCCAAGCCCCAACATACTGGCCCTTTTTTTCAAGTTATCATTTAAAATCCCCAAATATACATGTTTGTCCATAATACCATCAATAAAAGCAAGCTCTCCAACTCCTCCAGCCGACATACTACCCCAAACGAGGACAGATCCACCTCCGAACTTTACTGTCTTAATTGTGTTTTTAGGTGCCAGTGCTTTCCCAGCTTCTCTCCATATTTTAAATCGTCCATCGCTTCTGTAAAGATTAAACTTACTTTCATCAGAAAATATTACAGAAAGAAATAGGCTTTAAACGATGTTCTTTGGCGAAAATCACTCTCTTTTGTCTATTCACATACTTGATGAGTGGCTTTCGTATTGGTGTACGGCCATGAAACCCATATTGATGAAGGGTACATCGAATTGTTTCAACTGAGATCTTTTTCCCGATTGTAGAGGACATCGATAAAGCTAGTTTAGAGGCACTCACCCTCGGATCTTTCTTTACTGAGTGAATGATCTTCCTCTTCGCTGTAGTACTCAGTATTTCTTTACGTCCTCTTCCAGGAATATTGGCCACAGATCCAGTTTTTTATACTTCTGTAGTATTTTTTGGACACAACCATGAGTTACACCAATCAACGAAGCGATTTCTCGAAGAGATTTGCCCTCTTTCGACCATTTTACAACCAATAAACGCTCAGGTTCAGTAGTTTCTCTACGAGAGCTCGTTTTACGATTTTTAATGAGAAAAAATACTATTTAAAAGCGTTGAAATGCAATAGCACGTGTTATAAGCAGCAGCTACTCCTGAAATTCTTTAAAGAAAATTTGAAACTAAAAAAAGTGGTGGCATAATTTACAAATATAAGAAGTGTATACTCAATTTTGTGGCATGGTTTTCTATCTTTTCTTCGAATCGCTTAACTTTTTTCGTAATAAATAAGTTAACTATAGAATTGTGTTATTATAGGATGGTAAAGCAGAGGTTAAAGTATCTAGGATAAAAAAATTTATCTATTTAAATCAATATTTAATTTGTAATTGGAAGAAGTCTAAAAGTTTTAGAGATGTATACTCAATTTTGTGGCTCACTGTATATACAAAGAGCAACAATATTTAGTGCGATAAAATAACCGGAAATTGCATTTTGAAATTCTTCAAGACACTGAAAACAGGAAGTGAAGAATGTTCTCAGAAAGCTTTACAGTACGACACATTGTAGTATATTCAGGCTAACAATCAAGCTAAGGCATTGAAAACTGGTTCTTCACACACAAAGATTATTTGTCGTTATGAAAATGCCCACAAATAATACAGCGATGTTTATCTAAACTATTCACAAAGCATGCAACAATATGAGAAATGTAAACTATTATGACAAAAAATATATTGCCGTTTATGAAGATAGATAATATATCTATAGCGAGTCTCATCGTCAATATTTTTTTAAACAATTCCCATCGGAAAGCATGCAATAAACAAATTCATATTTCCGCTGTTGCAAAGGAAGAACGAGCAGCTGATAAGGAGATTTGAACAGATAGAGGGGACTAAACAAACATGGTAAAGGGTTAAACTTAAGGTGGTTACGGGGATGTTTCGGACAGTCCTCATAAAATGGACTAAACAAATAGTCCTCGGTAAATTTATGATCCAGTTGATTACATGTGATAAAATGGTTTTATTCATATTTAAGCTGAATATATGAAAACAAATGAGTGACAATATGTTGGCGACAGACGTAAACAAATATAATCACACTCAGTATCGACATACACTGACAGTAAAATTCTGATTAATTGAGCAAAGAAGGCAATCAATTAACTCAAATCCTCCTTGTTATTTTTATACTGCTTATCTCTTTTCTTTTAGTTGCCAGAAACACCATGCACTATTTCATACCATCCAAAATCATTTTCAAAGATCAATGAGTTCTGGCATATTTTGATTTACATGGATTTAAGAATTTCGAGTTTTTTTGTTGTTTGGTTATAATTTACTGTTTACAATCACAATGTGAAGTTTGCCAGTTTGAAAGAACATTTAAGGGTGAATTTCCATGGTAATACGACGTCAATCTTGATGAATCAGATTAGCGATCAAGAATGATTGCCATTAGTGAATCAATCTACTGTCAATCATTCTCGATCGTTAATCTGATTTGTCAAAGTTAACATCGCTCCAGCTTTGTTTTGCCAATGGAAATACACCATAAGAAGTTTTATGATGGATTATTTTACTATTAAGAGGGGTGTTTTTATCAATTTAACTTAAATTAACAAAGTCCTCGATTTACTCACGATGCAATTTTAGATCAGTTATAAACCAAAAATTATTATATAATTTAAATTTTAATTCTTAAGCGATCAAAATAATTATTTGAAAATCGGTAGATTTAAAATATATTTTATTCACATTCATCTTCTTCATCAGTGGCTTAACAGTTCCATGGTCGGTCAATATCATCTGCCTGCTGGCAGATTTCGAGATAGGAGATGTTTTCTTTTTACGGGGTAGGATTGTCAGCCGTACGCCCAATGCTCAACAGTCATATTAGATTTGGACTTAAGGTGTAAAGTGGATTTCAAACCATTACAATCACTCATGGCCCTACTAGGACTCGAACTCGAAACCGAAGGCACCGAGCGCCAGATTTATTCACATTAATGTTTCTAATAAATTCACCATGAAAAAATTGTCAAAAGCGAATGAGTTATTATGAGTTATGGGGACATCAATAAAATTTCAAATAGATGCATCTCATTACAAACACATTACATTTCATAGAGTTCCACTAGAAAAAACAAATGAGATCTAGAGGAATTAAGAGCTTCTATACTATGTTAAATCAAATGCATTAACCTTTGGATTAGCAATACTTATCAGGTTTTTTCGCTCCCAGTCGTTTATTTATTTTAATTGCTGTGGAATTGTCAATAAGAGATTATATGCCATGAGTGTGAAATCAGTGGCATGTTTAGCGACCAAGCAGAGGGAGGTAAATAAAGCTGAATACACATTCCATCTATGTACTTAGCACTCCTATAATGATGATTCACCCAAGTATTTGACACTTTTTTTAAAATAAGGGTGATAATTAAGATTATTTTACATTTTGTTCATTTAGGGTTATTTTACATTTTGATCATTTTTTGATAATTAGGGGGATGAGGCCTTTGGGGTAATCGATTTTCATATACACGAGTTTATATAATTTAATCTAAAATTCTATTATGTTTCAAAATCAAACAACATATAATTTACTTACATTACATTTATAATTTTCCTCGACTAGAAAAATGGCAACGTAAAATCGATCTGAATGTTGCCATATCTTTGCTAGAATTAGCACAATATATCTTGAATATTCTTCAGTCGGGTTCTAGAATGAGTGGGAAAGGTATGAAAACTTCAAGTCCTCATATCTTTAATGTCCCCCTAGATAATGCTGAACCTGCTACATATCAGCCATCCGGGGGGTGAAGGAATTCAAATTTAAGTAACAGCATTTGAAAACATAAATTTCTTTTTCATTGGCGCAACAGCCTCATGATGGGATAATAGCCAACGTCTGTGTTGGGTGTTGTTAGCCCAACAACCAACGCTTTACAATTATATTAGACGGGACCTACAGTTTAAAGTGGATTCCGAACTACTATGGCACCGCCGGGGCTCGAATCCGATATGTTACCGAGCGCCTCGGCACTAGCCACTTGGCCATCAGATCCCTCCATATATTTAGTCAATGTATAATATTTTTTATCAGTTTTTACATCAATTTTTTTTTTTTTTTTTTTTTTTTTAATAATTAACTAGAATCTTTTAATTTGTATATCTAATCGTACATATAAACATTATTTAAAACACAGATTAAAATAATTTCAAACTTCATTAGCTTTTGATACAAATGCATCTTAATAACCACTTAGCATGCAATAAACTGTATCATTACAAATAAGTTTAATTACAGAGTTTGTTTAATCCTAATTTAAGTTTTACGATTTATTAACATTCTGTCACCAATTATATTTAATAACTGAATGCATTTCAATCTTATTTAAAGCTAATAATCCAATTTTCGTGCACACCGAAATATTTGAATACATCCTTTTCAGAACATTTTGAAAGAACATTGAATGCGCTCGATGCTAGTCGGACACGGGGTTTTCATTCACAACATAATTGTTTGATTAACATCTGAATCGAAGTCTTTCACCACGCGAATGAATCTTCTTAAAACAATCTGCATTTTTAAAATGCTGGATTCAGATTTATTTCATAGTTTTGGGAAACATGTTATAAAATCTTTGCCTCCATTCAGACCTTCCAGTTTCTCATTAAAATCTGAATAGATTTTCTCAATGAATAGAATAGTGTTCGATTCTATTCACACTCTTGTTTCAATTCAGTTTAATCATTTCGCTGTACTACATTTAAATTAAGTCTGATTAAATTAAGTAGCGAGGAACCTGTCGTTCACGTATCGGAGCTGTTTATAAATTCAAATAAAAACCTATGTGTAGCTCAAAATACAAAATGGTTATAAATAATTTTATGCTTTATTAATAACGAGCAAAAATGTATAAAGTAGAATATTCATAAACCTGTTTATTTTCTGTAATTTAAATATATGTATATATTTGTTGATGATATTTTAATGGTTCAAAAGACTTTAACAAGATGTCAGAAAAGTAAAAAAGAATGTTTAGCAAATTTTAGGGCAGGCAAAATTTTTTCGATAGCTTAAAATGCAAATTATTTTATTTTTCTGAATATAAGCCTATCCGTGTACAAGCAAAGAATGATTTTTTTTCAGTATAGTATTTAAAAAGTATTTTTTTTTTCAAAATCAGTATATAACTAAGACTATAACTTGAATATCAATTAGTTATAAATTCAATATCAGTATATAACTAACATTATTTAGGATATTGTATTATTATTTGTTGGATACCTTTGGATACTTTTCTTTTGGCTGGACACAAATTTTACCAACTTAAGATTGCTCGTTTTGTCAAAACAGCACTATAAATAATTTGGAATGTAAAACAACTCATTTTGATAGAGTAATTTATATCATTTAAAATATTTTTTTCATAAGCCTAATCAATACAAACTAAATAAATAACAACTTACTTTATTTAGTTATATTTCACGATTTATCACAAATTAAATTTCGCCAATTTAAGATTGTTCGTTTGCTAAAGCCGCAACAAAACAGCATTATAAGCAAATTTGAATATAAAACAACTCATTTTAATAAAAAGAGTACCTTATATCCTTTAAAATAATTTTTTCATAATCACAAGTAATAGAAACTAAAGTAATGATAACGTACTTCTTTTAGCCATATTTGATGATTTACCACTCGTCTAGCAACTATGATTTTGCTATATTAGCGAATTCGTATATAGACCGAACCCTTGTAGTTTGGCTTTAAAAAATTACACAAATTTTTGGTTTAAACACGAAAATATAGGTATTAAGTTTTGTTCAAAAGTATTTTTATTTGGACTTCATTCTTATATATTAAAAAGATATGTAATAAAAGTCTTCAAAGGAGCTTGCTTCTTAGCGAAATAAGAAAAACCAAACCAGGTTAAAATCAAACATTTACATTCAGAAAATTTAAAGTTTGTAGCACCTCAATGTACATACTGATTAATTGTAATTAGTTACGTATCGTGTAACATGCCACAGCTAGAATTGGAACCTGTAGCCTGGGTTACCAAAGGCCAGAGTGATAGCCATTGGCCACCAAGCCGCAAAAATTAGATCAGGAGCACGTGACTTAATATTGGCAACTAGTTATAATTCCAACGCATTTTTCATGTAAATTAAAAGCAAACCACATATACCCAGAATTAAAACTGCATGGCAAATAAATGTTCCTTTTCAATACAACTTTTTCCAGGTGAACTAGGTATGGTTTGTCTCTCTACGGTCATCTTGTGCACACGAAGGCTAAACAGACCGGGACCTATAGTTTAAAGTGAATTCCGAACCACTCACAAACATTCATGCCACCGCCAGTATTAGAACCTGAAGCATAAGGTACCAACACTCCAGAGCGCTAGCCAACTGACCGTCAGGCCGCAGGAGAGCTAGGAGATAAATCTGTTTTAAACAACTATTGTGTGTACTTATTTTTCAAAAACTACCAACTTGTTTTCTTACTTATTATTTTTCAAAAGCAATTTTTTGTGGACGCCACGTAGCTTATATTAGCTCATCATCGCTTTCACATATAATAAAAACTGAATTCGCTTTTCACACCGTTTATTTAAATGGATATTAATTGAAAAACAACAATGTCAATGTGATTTCTTTAATCCTATTATTCACTAAATATTCATTGTCTGTTTAAATGAAAAACACTAATAAAATTTTAAAAATTAAAAAAAAAAATCAATGCCACAGTATTACAGAAGTGCTTTGGGGCGTTTGCTTCCGGTACTACAAATTGGCTCATTAATGGATCTCTAAATATTCAATCGTGGCCTCCCCCTTTTCCAAAAGACAACATCCCGAACTGGAGGCCTTGGGAATACTGCCGGTCTGTTTTCACAGTCTTTGCTAATAGAATCATGGGGCACTGCGAACCCTTTCAGCCTTTAATTCAACAGGCAGACGAGGACTCCGCGGTTATTTTAAAGGCCAGACCCTCCGATTTCTGGTCCCCTTAAAATATGCAACGGTTTCTCCCATATCGAATCAAAACAAAAGTTAGCCTGCGGGCTTTTTAAAGGGAGGAGGGGGGTGATAGGGGGATTGTCGCAAGTAGAAAAGAAAACAGAGAAAACTTTTCACCAATACCTCACTGTTCAGCGAATAATGTTCGTTGTAAAAACTGCATTCAATGCTGCTATCTGTCTCGTCTTGGTACCACAGCCAAAGCGTTTTGTGTTCGACTGTTTGTATAAGGTCTTGTGCCACAGTCTTTTCCATTTTGCATGTATTACACGTGTTTTTACAATTCTTTTGCGCTTTTCTACTGGATTTCATTTTCTTTCTTTTCTTTTCTTTCTTTTTTAGTTTTTGAATCTACATTATTTTTTTTTTATCTTTTACTCTTTTGGGTTGGTTCTCTGACTAGAAAAGACCCGCGTGGAGAATTCAAATAATACAATTAAATTATCGTCTTGGATCGGAAAAGTTTTGTCAAAGTCTTTTCCTCCCACTCCCCCCTATCTTTTTCTCTCTCGCTCTGTCTTTCGCATTTTTGTTATTTTATAGGTTTTATCGATGACGACTTTGCGGTTTTTGTTTTGGCTCCCTTCCTTTTTTTTCCTTGCACAAGACGGATTTTTTTATTCATCCAAATGCAGCCCTGTTTTTAGAATTGCCAGAAGGTAGAAAAATCAAATCAGAAATCAAAGTACAAAAGGGACTGATTCATTACTTTTTTGTATTACCATTATGTTAGAATATAAATATATCTTAATAGTTTTTTTTCTTACTTTATTAGCAGCATATCTTTTGTTAGTATTCTTTCTTTTTCAGTGATTCTTTATATTCGCAGTGTGATTTCTGGCAGAAAGATTCTCGTATAAAATCATTCAGCTTTTTATTAGTTTTGCGTTGTTGTTTCCTAATGCCGGGCAGCAAATTGAAATCATTCACTTAGAACTGCAGCAAATTTATATATCTGTATATTTGTAGCAAATTTACCGTTATTCAAGGTACACTGCGGTGAGTCTGCACCAATACTTCATCACTTCAATTTGGAACGAGCACTCCCTCGATGGCATTTGGAGTTTTCTCCAATTCCTACCCTTTTTTTTATGTCCAGCGTAAGAATATTTTGTTATACAAATTTTTATTCTTTTTTTCCAGTACAGACACAAAGCAGCTGATGGGCGAGTGGCTAGTGCTCTGGCGCTCGGCACTACGGGTTCGAATCTCGGCAGTGCCGTGGATGTTTGAAGTGGTTCGGAATCCGCTTTAAGACGTAGGTTCCCGGTCTTATATGACCGTAGAGCATCACAGAGCCCAATCAGACTTCTTCTCATCCACATCATTTTCAAACTGTAAATGGGCAACTGAGCTCTAGGAACAGTGGTGTCTTGTAGTAGTAGTAGTACAGACACAGACATTTCTGTGTTTTTACCCCACCTTGGAAGCCCAATGTGCTATCCGCCAATGATGGTTATGCTATATACTGAACTGCTGTAATTAACTAAATTACATAATTTTAATATTTTAGCTCTTGGTGAAGCACATTACGTTGTTGTTTTTGAATGCTGGGTATTTTGACTTTAATTATTAGCCTCTAGAACGACTGATTTGCAGCAAATTTAGTGTTACTACTCAGGAATCACCATATGGTGACCTGCTACATTTTACCACTACAAATTGAAACAAACACCCCTACAGATGGCATTTGAAATATAAGCTTCTTTCTGCTTCCTTCTTGAATGTAAATAAAAATACGTTTTCAAAAAAAAGAAAAGACTTTAGATCTTTTTATATATATATCATTGAAAAGGAGATGGTAGGAAAATAATTCTGGGAACCACTGGTCTAGTTGAAGATCTCATACCATTTCTACATTATCCTATTTAAATGAATTATTTTTAATTATCAAATTTAAATTATTTTTACATAGCCTTTAAATTGTTTTCCGATCATGCACATTTGGAAAGAAACTACAGAAATTAAAATTTTAACTGACTACAGCATTATACTAATACCACATTTGTAGCTTACTAATTTATAAAAAAAATGGATTTTCTCTCTCTCTTATACTGATTAAAACTTCTTTCGGTTAAAAGGAGCAAAAAGTTTTTAAAAATTGTTTTGTACTGCAAGAAAATGCACAATGTATTAGTTCTTAAAAGGCCGATTACATTAGTCATGAATGGCGAATTGAAAAGGACACAGATCTCCACAATGATAGCTCTTCAGCCTTCCTGGCGTTATATTGTTTTGCTGCAGATGAGTATAATCACGACATTTCCGCGAACACCCCGAGGAACATGATGAAAACCTTGCACAAACAATTTCCTTCTCAGCACGGGTACTTAATACCCCGTGATGGCATACAGTACCAGGGAAAGGAGGGGCGAAGCTCACCCGGGCACGCTTGTAATCACAGGTGCCGCTTTTTTCGAACGCAATGTTTATTTTCATCTCGGTCTTTTGAAAAGAAGACGCTGCCCACGCCCCCATTGTTGCACAAGTGTCCGTTTCAAAGGGAGGGCAGTTTCCACTTGTGGCAGGTCCCAGAGAAAAGTGGTGCCCTGTTCCAAGAAAAACACTGAAATATAATTGGAAAAAAATAATAAGACAAATTGAGTCAGAATATAAAGTTTGTATTTTAAAGAAGAATATGTTTTACATATGAGTCATCTGGTTGAAATCATTGCACAAATATAGAAACACAACTTAATAACGTAATTGTGGTTTTCAAATGGTGAGCATTTTAAGATGAGATCATTCAATATTAGAATGACACATATGCAACAAATTAAGCATTCACAGTAGGTTTAGTATTGTGTATCCCATATTAACACTATATTTGTATAAAGCACCAATTTGTGTAATATATATCTTTATATATGTGTGTCTGTGTGTGTGTGTGTAATATAATTATAGCTTATATTTCTCGTCACCTCACCCTGTACCTCGGACTATGTTGCCCCCTACAAGTTACAGAGGTGAAGGTGGAACATTGGTGGGCCTCGTAGAGTATGAACAGCTCACCGACGGATGAAGGGAGAGGACATTGCCTTCCTGGAGGACTTTTAGGGGTAACTGCCTCGCATTTGAGTTACGTTTGTTTTGAACGTGTCTCAGCGTTATACACCATCTGCCACGTGTAAAATACAATAGTGCGTGAAGGAGGTCCCAAGGAAAATTGCAAAAGTGTTTTGCTTTATGTTGCTTCTCTGTAAACATTAGTTATTTTTCACTTTCCTTCTTAGTCTGTCTAGTTCCGGCGATTTTCGTAATACAGGTATAGTTCCAATGCTATTTATGGTTTTTCACTCTGGAGATCACATTCCAATAAACAAAAGTAGAAGTTGCCATTCGAAAATCATGTCGCTGTAACCGTAACTATTAAGAGTTTAACTGGGTTTCCCCGCCCCCACATGATTCTTGAGTGTATCCATCAAAATACCTTAAGCCAAAATTTCATTCAGTTTCTGTGTATGATAGGATATAGTATGATAACTAGAAACTCATATATCTTGAAAGTTTCTTTATAATCATCCAGTATTCTTTATATATATATATTTATACACTTTAATTATAAAATAAATATATAACTACGTTACAGTATATTAGAATTTCATAGAGTAGACAATATAAAGACAAGTAACTCCTGAAGGGTCAGACTTCCAAGAACCATTGAGGGTTGACAGCTCCTTGACCTAAATCAAAAATTTTTTTGTTAAGAGTTTATCAAATGATATAATAATATTTCTTAATTATAGTCTTAGTTAATTTTTTATTGAAAAGGATTAATTTTTTTTTTTTATACTTGGGTGGCAAGGGGGTTTTCTGATAGAAACGATATATGCAGAAAAAAATAATAATCTCAATCACAGGTTAAATTATAAGGGCGCAGATTACGATAATTGTACGTGTTATATTTATCTTAACTTATTACGAAATAAAAACGTACCATGCGAAGTTATCCTATGAACCACCAAGATGTTCAGGTTTATCTCTTAAAATTTCACCAGTCTTTATCATTGTGTATGCATAAAGAAACAAAAATACTTTCATATTAAATCAAAATTAATAATATTTATATATTTATGATAATCAAGATGCAAATACTAAGAACCAGATCACAAAAAAATATGTTACAATTTCACAGACACAGAATTTGATGTAGGAATGTTAAAATTCCTTAAGCAAAGATTTCCATTGATAAACAAATCCACCTGACAATATGGCAAAAAACAATAAATGCAAGGCGCCAACCAACTCTACAAGATGTGAAAAAATCTTTTTTTTGCATCTAAAAACAATTTTCAGTTTTAATTCCACGATCAAATGACAGGCCAATATCCACGTGTGAAATAAAATGGCGATAAACAAACAAAACACATTTAGACCGAAAGACTGCATCAAAGTTAAAAAAAGAAAAAGAAACAAGCGCAAGCAAAAAAGGTCTCAAAAGATTCAAACGTTCCGATTCCAAATGCGAAAATAATGCACATTTCATCATCATCATCATCAAATCACGAAAACCCACCAAATCATTTCTCCACCCGCCCACCCCCTTCGCTCCGGAAGCCGGCGCTATTATCGAAAAAACAGAACGCCGAATCGCTAAAAGACAAACGATAACAGCATCACAAGAGAATACAAGACAGGAACGAAACAGAAAAGGAATGGAAAGGGAGAAGACAGGCGTGATCAGAAAAGTGAAAAAGAACACCCCCCTCCATCCCCCCCAAAAGGAAAAATAAATAATAAAAAAAAAAAACAATCTCCAGAAAAAGACGTCACATTTAAATCACACGTTTTAAAATCGTCTGGTTTTCTTTATGTGTCATTAACGCTGCAGTCTTCCTTTTTTTTCATCCCCCTACCCTTTTTCGAATATAAATGTTCCATTAGATACCCATTGCAAATTATACGCACGCCCTTTTACCAACCCCCCTCCAAATCTAAAACCCAAATATTAATTCACTCTTCGCCACGATAACGCACAGAGCGATGTAAACAAAGCTTCAGATGGGCCACCTATCAAAAGGTTTGAATTCATTAGCGGTTTAGTGCCTCCCGGCTGCGTTCTCCACCCCCACCCCCGCCTCGACCATCAGACGATTTTCAAAGTTGGTTCCCCCGCCCCCTCCCGGCTAACGAGCCCCCCTATCTAGCGACGAGATTAAATTCATTCCACTCATTTAGATAGGCAAGCTACTTAGTTCTCAATATGTATGGAGTTGTGTATGTCAAAGAGGGGATTTCGGGGGAGAAATACTGGTGTAAGCTGCTTTTTGTTTGTGGTGCATCTTTCTCACTTTTTAAATACTTCGCTTGTAATTTTCTGAGCGCTTTTTTTTCCCCCTTTCCAATTAAAAAGGAAACAGTTCGGTATGAAATTATAGTACTTAATCCTTCCAGTGATTATTTGAAGTTATTAAAAAGAAGTTTCATATTTCTTAAATTTTTTTTAATTCTTAAGCTACTGAAAAGTCCTGAATATTAATTTAAAATAAATTTTAAGTGTAACATCAATGGTAATGTCTAAGTTGAAGAACAAACCATGGCAAATTTTTTTTTCATTTATTACTAATATTAAATATTAAATATGCATCCAAATTCATTGTATTTGGATATATCAAATGTTTTATGTGAATCTTTTTGTTGATATTGTAGCAATCTTAGGTTATACCTTCAATGACGTCTATAGTTCGATTGATTGTTATGTTATAAATCAATATCACTTTATAGTTCGATTGGATATTAGATTATATCTTCAATATCATTTGATAATTGGATTGGATATTAGATATACCTTCAATATCCCTTGATAGTTCGATTGGATATTAAATTATATCTTCAATATCATTTGATAGTTCGATTAGACATTAGATTATACCTTCAATGTCACATATTCGTTTGGATATTAGATTATACCTTCAATATCACTTGATAGTTCTATTGGAATTAGATTATACTTTCAATGACACTCGATACTTCTATTAGATATTAGGTTATACCTTTAATAATGATTGTTCGATTGGATATTAGATTATACCTTCAATATCGTTTGGTAGTTCGACTGGATATTAGATTATACCTTCAATATCACTTGATAGTTCGTTTGGATATTGGATTATACCTTCAATATCACCTGACAATTCGATACTATATATATATATTAAGTTATAACTTCAAAATCGTCTGTTGCTATTGTATATTTTATTCAACCTTTAAAATCACGCAATAGTTCATTTGGATATAAGGTTATAATTTCAATATCACCTTATAATTACAAAAGATAGTAAGATATACACTCATTATCACTTCTTTTACAATATTAGGTTATACTTACAATGTCATCTGGGGTTTCACATTATTAGGTCATACCCTAAGTATTATCCAATAGTTCAACTATACATTAACTTAATATACTTTGTATTTCAAATCCTTTCTTTAATATCCTTTGCATTTCAAATCCTTTCTTCAATGTCCTTTGCATTTCAAATACTTTCTTTAATATTCTTTGCATTTTAAATTCTTTCTTCAATTTCATTTGCATTTCAAATTCTTTCTTCGATATCCTTTGCATTTCAAATCCTTTCTTCAATTTCATTTGCATTTCAAATTCTTTCTTCAATACCCTTTGCATTTCAAATAAAGTTTTCCACTTTTAAAGACTAATCGAATTCTTTTCAATAATTCATTGTTTAGCATTTATTGTTTATATACTTGGTATATAAACAATATATATTGCTTATATACCAAAAACCATAAGTTATAATATATACCATAAATTATAATAACCCTTGGTACCCCATGTACCAAGGGTTATTATAATTTATTGTTTATATACTTGGGGTAGCCAGCCTATATGAATTCTCCTTACCTGTGGCAGCAATATTGTTTTTTAAAGGAAGTTATTGTTTGTACTAGAATAACATACTTTTAAATTTTGGGGATTACTAACAAGATTTTTACTAAATTTCTCACCATAGATCCGAAATGTTAAGGGAGTGTTATTTAAGAGAAAAGACCTTTTCTTTCTTCCTCAAAGGGAAATGGAAAAAAAAAATGACACATAGCAATGTGAAAAAGATGATACATGAAGATAATGAAAAGAATTATATATGAATATACATATAATATATCATGTATATATATATATATATATATATATTATATGTATATTCATGTATAATTCTTTCATATATATATATATATATATGAATCTTATATGTATATATATATAAGAAAATATTATACATAAATTATACATAAAAATATTACACAACAACAAATGTTACATAAAGAAAAATATAATATAAAAAATATGAAAAATAATACATGACGATATTTAAAATATGATGCCTGAGGATAAATACTCGCAAAAAAAATTGGAAAAACTTTCCTTTCTAATATTAAACACCATGTGTTTTGCCTTTACTTTAAAAAAAAAATTATTTTTTCACATCAAAACTAGACTTTCAAATTTATGAATTGAGCACGAAGTAAAATACGATTGCATATTAAAGGATAATTCCATTCACAAAATGATTGCCTTTTGCAATTATCAATGGTGACTTACACACCTAAAGTATTTTAATTTGGCAACCACTATTATCACAAAAATGCCATGAGGCATAATCAGCGGTGAAAAAGTAATACTTAACACCGATGAAAAAAATTCCATTATTCGTGGCCATGGAGATTATTTTATAGCATGGGGGAAAAAAGGGTGATAAAATAAAATGGAGCAAAAGAGTTTTAGAATCTTATCGAAGCTTAATGTCTTCTATCATTAAGGCATTTATAGCCTTTTTTTTTCTCCCCTTTTTTTTCTCTTCGCAACTTTTCTTTACAGGACTGCTTTATTTTTGGATTCTGCGTAATTTATGTGTTGCGAAGATTTTTCAAACAAAACTTATTGTAATCGAATAACTTAACTCAGTGTTTATGAAAATGTGGTATAATCCAAAAGGTTATACGGAATTTATCGGTAAAAAGTCCAGTGTATTTTTTTGAAGTTGAATTTCAATTTCATCAAAACAAATCAAAAACAAATAAAAATAAGATTTTAATCGATTGGGCTGATATACAGGTTACCCATAAAACTTAGAATTTAATGTAAGAACGAAATAAATGCAAAACAGTAATTTATAAAAGATAAAGTAAAAAAAAAATATCAATGAATCATATTCAGGCAATAAATTATGTTCATCAGCTATCGTTCAAAACTGTCCAAAGAAAACAGATTAAACAAAAATTTAAAAATTACACTCCAAACGATTTTATAAAAAGCATATGAATGAAATTTAAAAAAAAAAATAAAAATCTATAGAATTCCAAACGATTTTATAAAAAAAAAAAAAACTTACGAATGAAATTTAATAAAAATAAAATAAATAAAAAAAAATTTGGGAATTCCAAATGATTTCATAAAAAAGCACACGAATGAAATTTAATAAAAATAAAATAAATAAAAAAACTATGGAATGAAATTTAAAAAAATAAAAATAAAAATAAAATAAATAAAAAAAACTATGGAATTCCAAACGATTTTATAAAAAGCATGTGAATGAAATTTAAAAAAAAATAAAAACCTATAGAATTTCAAACGATTTTATTAAAAAATAAGCTGACGAATGAATTTTAATAAAAATAAAATAAATAAAAAACTAAATTCCAAATGATTTTATAAAAAAACACGTGAATGAAATTTAATAAAAATAAAATAAATAAAAAAACTATAGAGTTCCAAACGATTTTATAACAAAGTATGTGAATGAAATTTTTAAAATAGTTACATTTTAGGTGCCCTCTTCCCGAGATAAAATCCTGGCTGTGAGTTTGCTTAAAGCAGTTAAATTATTTTTTTAAAAAAATCGTATTTTGATGTGGTCAACACTCGTTAAACCGCAATTTTCATGGTTCACTGTAAATGTCTAGCGAGATTTTTTTTTATATATATATAAAAGGTGTTAAATAACCACCTTCAATACCGATGAGTATGGCAGTTTAAAGGTCGACTCTAATTCAAAAAGCAACTTTAACCACCAAATATGACAACGTAGAACAGCAACTCCGTACCGAAAAAAGAAATACCCCTCCATTTTCGAATAAACTCTCTCTCTTCTCGAACCAATCAAAGCGCCCCATCTTCTGCATGAAACAAGACAACAATGGCAAAAACGGCGCCGCTTTAACTTCCATCATCACAGTTTCAATAAAACCAACACCTGCCTCATAACGCGATGCTCTAATCACAACCGCAACCTAAACCAGAGCTTACAATGGGCAATTTTGGTCAGGACTTCCGAAAAAAAAGAAACCCACCCCCGCAAGAAGAACAGTCGAAAGACAAAGAAGAAGCATGGCCTCTGGGGGGTCTTTGATTGAAGTCGTCTGCGAACCCTCTCATCAGAGGCCAGCCGACGGGTGGGAAGGGGGTGGGGGGGTAGAGGAAAGCACAGCGTCCGGGTCTGTAACACTGGTGGGAAAGAGAGGTTGATGTCGATTTCGTTCATTTTCTACGCTCGGATGAAATTAATATGTGGTGTAATTTCAACTGACAATTTTTCTTGAAGCGTTTTTAATTGAATTCGAATGTATCACAAAGACGAGTTATTATTGCTAAAATGAAACGCTCGTTAATTTCTTATACACCGATTTCAGTTGACCCGTTCAGTTCAAGTACCAATACGTATTGTCACGAAATTCCTTGTACGTGAGTTATACGTACGTAAGTACGAATAATTGTTTATTTTCATTAGTTAATTAATAATTTTTTAATTATTTATTGTTTAAAATATTTCATTTACTTAAAAAATATAAAAAAACGATTAAAAGCCTATCATGGCAATACTATTAGATACCAAAGGAATTTTCTTGGTCTTCTACACAGGATGAAACAAAGTGATTGTTGAAAACAAATAGTTTTCACGAATATTCTCTTCTCCACATCTCAACAAGAGCTAGGACTTTGTATACCTAAAAATTAAAAGAGTGAATCATCAGTGGGCATCATGTAGACCACAAACACCGCCGCTTCCGACAATACTGATTTATGGTTTAAAATATTTAATTTAATTTTTTACAGCGTAAATTGTTTACCACTCCCCCTCCCCTCCCTTCCTGTTAAAATGAGTCAAGAGCAAAAGGTTAAAATCCTACTATGACAATACTATTAGAAGTCAAAGGAATTTTTTTTTATCATGAAACTAAAGAAGGATAAAACGAAACGATTATTCAAAACAAACAGTTTTAACGAATATTATTTTCTCCTCACTTCACCTCTCCGGACCTAGGGCTTTTACCCCTAGCAATTAGAAGGGTAAGTTATCAATGGGCAACATGTAGACAGTAGAACAGCATAAATTAGCGTCAATTAGGTAATTTTCTAACCAATATTGATACAATTTCAAATTATTTTCAGTTTACATAGACTTTGTATTAGGAGTATCCTTGCCAAGTTTGGGGAAATTTGTATCTTAATTGTGGCAGTGGATAGAGTCATCACATAAACATTGAGAAATGTATAAACAGATTCAGTAATATCCAAGAAACACTCTAATATGGGAGAAACGCAGTAATTTGGAATCTGAAACATCCACAACTACTTCTTCTTAAAGGACTTCCCCTCCTACAGATTTATCGTCTCTATCATCGGCACATCTTCAATTCGCCTTCAGTTGTCAGACTTTAAATCTAAAATAAAAATATAAAATGTATATTGGTATTTAAATAATCATTCATGCCATTATATTTTTAAGTTGTTTAAATTTAAAATAAAATAAGCACATAAGACTGTTTTTCATGTTCTGGGTGCTTCATGCTGAGATATGGACAGTATTCAGCTGCAGTTTGAGCTGTTCTGGCCCAAGCTGTCCTGCCTTAACCCCTTCCTTCTGTCCCTACACACGGACAGAGGGCATCTCGAAACACCCCTATCAGATTTGTGGCCCCTCCCCCTTTCGTCGCACAATTTCTAAACCAACCAATAACTTCCTTTTATGGCCACCAAAATGCGCGGCGGCCATAAACCATAAATGGTTAGTGTAGGAAATCAAAATAACCCACACAATAAGTACAGACACCCGCACACACTAAACGCCCCAATTTTTATTTATGGTGCCGCCCGCATTATTGGCAGTTTATCCCAAAGACCCAATTGAGCTCAGCCCCATTCATACCCACCCCCACCCCTCTTCAACAGCCGCTGCTGCAAATATAAAATTCAACCTCTAAATTAAAATCGTTCCGCACCCCCCTCTTTCCCATCTGTATAGGGCCCCGTATAATAAAGTCGCTCGACCCAGAGATGGTTTGACGCTTTCTGTATGCCTTCATAATATCATTCCGAGCCCGTCTATTTGAGATGCATGCGGCGGTTTATATACAGGCGATATATCACCCCGGCGATACTTAGGCTGAAGGGCGGCTGTTTATGGAGTGGCATTGATAATCATCTGTATCACTTGACCTGTTGACGGTCGTAAAATAGCCCAACTGTTAAAATTTTTCCTATTTTTCGACCAATGGGGAATGTGTGGGGAGGGAGGGATTATATTATCCGAGGAGACTGTTATGTGGTGTGCGAAATGGGCATTGCGGGGGTGAGTGGTAAGGGTGGGGGATTTCTTGAGAGAGGAGTCGGTTGTGGTTGAATATTTCTATATTTCTCTGCACTGCCGTTATTTTTGAAACCCTATTGTACTCTAAAAATAGCTATTTTTTTTATCAGTTTCTTGGCCTTCAGAAAACCTTCCTTCTAGAAATAGCAACTACAGTATTAAAGTGTTTATAATTTTTGTTACTAATCACAATAGACGCATTTCTCTTACTTTTGGAATCAACAAAATTTTGCAAATCGCAATTTTCAAATGTATTTCTGGACACTTAAACGTTAGAAATTTGTACAAGGATGTTAAGTTATTTGTACTTCTTGCATTAGATGGAATTTGATGACAAAACTCTTTACATTTTGACAGGAAAATTATATTAATGGCACTAATTGAAATTGATGATAAAATATCTGAAATTGCACTATTGGCACTAGATGAAATTGTTGATGAAATGTCTGAAATTTGAATAATAAAGTTATATTATTGGCAATAGATGAAAATGAGTATGCATCTAACATTTGAGCAGGATACTATTTCATTAGATGAAATTGATGATGGAAGGTCTGACATTTGAACAGGATATTATCGCCACTAGATGAAACTGAGGACGGCAGATCTGAAATTTGAATAAGAAAGTTAAATGGTTCGTACTAGATGTAAATTAATGTTGAAAACTGTAACTGTAGATGTAAATTAATGTTGAAAACTGTAACTGTAGATGTAAATTGATGTTTTAACATAGCTATATTTCCCGATTGAACATTCCCGATTGATCCATCAGATATCTGTTGACTTGTACCTGAAAAGAATCTTTTCAAGAGTAACATTTTTGTCTTTGATTTCTTCAGAATTTTTCAATCCATGTGATAGGAGGCTTCTGATGCAAGTACCAACAACATTCTTTTTTCTTCTTTAATATAAGAGTAAGGAAGTCCTATCAGTAACAAACTGCATCTAATAATGATTTAGTTGGCAATACAGTTGATGGCATTTAAGTCGAAATTCAGATCGAAGAAATGGAAAAAAAAAGTTAAAAGTTCGAATCTTTTTTTCATCGCTGTTACTCAAAATTCACATCTGAAATTCTGGGGTCCGCTTTTATCTTCAGGATTTTCCAGAAACCAGTTAATAAGACAATTCAAAACTGCAAAAGGCAGGCTTAGCAATTTTAATAACAACATATTCAGAACTTCTAGCAGCTTAGATTTGTCCACCATAACTTGCAGATTATCTAGATTTTCTTCTTTGTATTATGAGTTATAGTTGGTTAATTTTGTAATTAACTTTAGTTTGTATTACTTATTTGATTTGATGTGAAACATACTTTTATTCTGGAATAATTAACCCTATTTGGCAATTTTTTAATACTATAATATGCTATTTTCAAGTACCGGATACTTGTGTCATTCCAAAGGGCACCAGGTGGGTTTGCTAAACTAAATCCATATTTTCTCACCACTACTTTAAATGGACATCCATAGCGATGGCACTCATAGAGTTACCTATTCTCCTCTCTATTCCTGCAACTCGTTGGAAAGACATTCTAATTGACAGATTTACGATTCCCATCCCCAGTATAGACATGGAAGCATTCTGTTCAACATCGTTTATCAAATTTTCAACCAAGCACACTTTATCGTGATGTTTTATCTGGGTCTCATTGGAGTCACATAAAAACTAGGTAAGACACAATAAAAAAATGATCAGGAAATTAACTATAATACGGAGAAAAAATTATTCAATCCAGTTAAAATTACAATTCTTCTTGGAAAAATAATGATGAAAAGAATATAAGGTTGAATAATAATAGTTGAAGAAAAAGTCCATTTAAATTTAATTTGCGTGATAATTGCTAGTTTGTCCAGATGGTCTTCGGTTTTTTGAATTTGTTGAAGAACTTGAAGCAGATTTGGCAGATTTTCTGAACTTGATTCAGAATTGAACTTAATTCTTTGAGTAGTGCTAGAGATCTTGCTTGACTTGACATCAGAAATTGAAGTTGACCAGCAGATGGAGGAGGGGGAGTTAATAGATCGGGGGAACAGTGATTTCTTTGCCTATTCCTTTTTTTGTTTTGTTTGATGTTTTAAAAAAAGTAGGGCAACCCCTCCAAGATGCGACATAACCAGAAACACAGCAATTGATGTATGTGGGCTTGCAAATTTGACTTTAATTTCACATTCTTTCTTGGAATAATTTTTAGCGTAACTTACGACATCTGGGACGCCTTTGACAGTTAAAACTTGCATGGTAGAAAAGATCACATGGCACTGTGCACTGTGCAACAATAAGCATTAACACTGTGCAACAATAAGCATTTTAAAAATGAATATCATAAAAAAATGATAACTAAAAACATGTTAGTTGTTGTTAATAAATATGAATGTGTAACATACTTACTATCATTTGAGCATGGTTTCTACCAAAATCGAATCAAATAATCAATATATATATATATATATATTAATTAATGTCAGATTATGTAATTGTTATTGTTTATAAAGAAATATAATAGGTGTATGTTCAATATTTGTGTGTGTATGTGTGACTCGCTGCCAATATATAATGAGTATATGTTGTTCACGGCAAGTCATTCCTTTTATGTTATATAACATCATGTCATTAATTATAAGTTTTTACTTGTCTAATTAGAACTCGAATGACAAGTTTGGATTCTTTTTGCAAAAGGATTCAGAGAGAATGTCAGAGTTAAAGAACAATATACATTTACATACATTTATATCCTGTTACAGTGGTTCAAATTGCGAGAATATACAAAAACACTGTGGTTATATAGTAAGATAACTGTGTGACTAAATAATCAATCTACTGTGTGACCAAATAATCAATATACTGTGTGACCGAATAAATTGATCCACATCAAACTGGTTATATAAAACAATCTTCAAAGGTGGTATGGATGGATAAAAGGACTCCAACTTGTTTTCGACAGAAAATTGGAACACCTTGAACCGAAAAGAAAATTAATAAAAGTAATATAGAAAATTTTTTGTTGATTACAAACTTTAATTATCGCAAATTTTAAAATTACTTATATGTACTTTCGAATCACAAGTAATTCTTGATTTAAAATGCAAAGAAATCAAATATCTGATTTCTTCATAGTAATTTATTTATACGGGAAGGCGTTGTTTTTCATTTGGTCTCTAGCCAAATAACAAGTTAAAAATTTAATTTTGTTTAATTTAAGGAAAATTTTCTGATCATCATATTTTATAAACAAATTCTTAAAAAATAAGGGATTTAAATATTTAATTCTTCCTAAAATTATATAATTTAATTCTTTTTTAAATAAAGAAATTTGACCTACAAATTATTTATCGTTTCTTTTTAATTTCTTTTTAAAAAGTTTTTTTTTGCAATTTAATATTGGCAATACTTTCATCTTTAGATAATAATAGCCTAATAATTATTAAAAATCTATTTTTTTTCTCCTAATTTGACCTTTGTTCATTCTGTTTTATTTTTTGATTACATGCAATTGATTTCATCAACATCTACACTCCATTTTTTGAAATTTTTATTATCTTGCATTTTATAATTTTATTAAATAAATAAATCTTTTTTTAAAAAAGGCATTTAATTATCTCTTTTTTCTTATTAACTCAAAGGGCATGAGACCACCGCTACGTTACAAAATCTAACAATGCAGGAGCTAGAGGCCACTACGCGGCCAAGGATCTTTGTATTACTTTACAATAATAATAATAATTACTAATAATTTTAATAATAATAATGATAATAATAATCTTAATAATCTACAACACTTAAATATTTAATACTGTTTAAAATTGGAAATTTTTAAAATTTAATCTTTTTCAAGCAAAAAAAATTCAACTCACATGAATTATTTAGTGTTTCTTTTTGATTTCTCTAAAAAAAATATTTTTTTTTTTTGCAACTTAATATTGGCAACATTTTTATCTTTAGAAGAAAAAAATCTGATATTCATTATTTCTAATATAAATTACAAAAATGGAATATAAATACATTCAAATGATAAAAGTAATATATGCTATTTACTGATTTTGTTAACTTTTGTTTTTAACATAATTGGTATATTTCTAAACTTCGATCTATATATGTATTTATAGAAAGAGAGAGAGAGATATATATTTAAGAACATTCTGAGGAGGCGGTTGGGTCATCATTTAATTAACAAAAAAAATCAGTGGCTACATTTCAAAAAAGGGGTTTATAGAAAGGGTTTGGTAGCCAAAACGATCCGTAAAACAAAAAAAAATTTAAGAACCTTCTGTTTAAAGGATTCTCGGGACTGATTTCCGATAGAATATTACTTTTTTAAAATTTACATTGGAACGCAATTTACTTAACTACATAAGACTGAATTTAAAAAAAAAAAAGGTTATTAAAATTTAGTAAATTAAAATAATTTTTTTTATATTTAAATCCCTTTGTACAAGATTTAGTCGAATCTATAGACAAAATACTTTCAAAATTTTATTTAGTATCTACATATTCTTCGGGATAATATAATCCTTTTAATTTCTGCTACTAATGACGATCGGAAACCAAACGTTATCAAGTGGTGTATTCCGATAGCATGGAAGAACAGACAGAAACATTATGATCTTTATAAAGTTGAATAATTAATAACAATTATTATTATAATAATGTATATATATTCTCCAATTATTGATGATTTGCTTATAATACTATGAAGATTTTATTAATTGATTAGTTTACATTTAGGTCAATTACATTTGAATCAAATGTTGTCAAGCGGTGTATTCCGATAACATGGAAGAACAGACTGAAACATTATGGCCATTATAAAGTTGAATAATTATTGGAACATAACTAAAAAAATACAGTATTTCTTGTTAGAGCTCAGATAAAAACTGAAAAAAAAAAATTAAAATGGTATATCCAAGAAAAAATTTCGTAACTAAAATGTAACACTCACTCAAACCTCATTCCGAAAATCAACTGAACAACAATCACAATGGTACTTAACCACTTCCACAAATCCCCAGTCCTTCGAATTTTAACTTTGCTGCTGCTTCGAGAGAGTGCAAATGTAGTCATCACCTGAAATCGAACGCATCAATCACCATCAAGAGTAGACATCAATTCATTCCTGCACCGCCCCCTTCTATCACTCCACATTATCGTCCTCAACTCAAATCCGAATTAAACAAAGAAACCAGAGGAAAGGGGAGAGGGATGCAGCAGAAAGAAGAAATCTAGGCCCAAATCACAGGTTTGGTGGCTGGCACGGTGAAACACAGGGCTGCCCATTACGACAAATGATGGATCAAAAGCCCTCACTTAACATATATGTGCCAATAGCCCCCTTTTCTGGTATTTACCCGTCCATTGTCCATTAATCTCTTTCGAATGAAGCCCCCGCGTGGTAGGTTGTCGTACTTTTCCGATGCTCATTTGTATCTGTCAGTGCACCTAGTTTGGAGAACAGGAAGGTTTGTTTACCACCGTCTCGCATTAGGGAAACGACAGGAGTTGAGTTGTTTTACTTTTTTTTTGTTGGTTGATGATGAATGGTTCTGACGGAGAAGACTTGGTTCGTCCGTGTGTGGTGTTCTATTAGTGAGGAAGGATCACCTTATTGTGTCTTTGCTGCAAATTATGTGTGTTCAGTTTCGGCAAGAGTGGACTGTTTCATTGTAGTAAATAGAAATTACTTGGAATACATCTCAATTGCACATGCTTTTTTTTTTTCGTAGAAAGTCACTAATGTCCTTAACTATTCTCCCAACATTTTACCATAGGAAAAAATCTGATTGCTGGTTTAGATGTTTTATTTAGTTGGAAATTGTTCTTAGAAGTTAATCTTGTCTTTCAAACAGGTGTTTTCTGATTGTATTTAACAACAACAACAAAAAATCTAATATCATTATAGTGAAATACCTTGTCCATATCTTCTTTATAAGAGGCCAGAGTGACCGGTTGGATAGTCTGTTGAGTTTCAGAATTACTACAAGGTGTTCCATAATAAATAATGATTTTAAATTAACCACCTTAAATTTATGATTTAAGAGTTAAACAGGCCTGGTGAATACAGTGTTGGTTTTTGAGCTACTGTTACAGATCTTATGATACACAATAAAAATATCCACGTTAATGGGCCGGAGTAGCCGAATGGACAGTGTATTAAGTTTCAAAATTGTTGCAAGCATTCTATAATAAATAATAATAATAAACTAACCATCTTAAGTTTGTTTCAAGAGTTAAACAGGCCTGGTGAATAACGCTATATGTTTCAGAATTACTACAAGGTATTAAATAAGCAATAACCATAAACCATAATAAACAATAATAATAAATTAACCGCTTTAAGTATAGAATTTAAGAGTTAAACAGGCTTGGTGAATACCGTGTTGGGTTATTGAATTGCTGTTACAGATCTTATGATACTTAATAAAAATATCCACGTTAATGGGTCGGAGTAGCCGAATGGACAGTGTATTAAGTTTCAAAATTGTTACAAGCATTCTATAATAAATAATAATAATAAACTAACCATCTTAAGTTTGTTTCAAGAGTTAAACAGGCCTGGTGAATAACGCTATATGTTTCAGAATTACTACAAGGTATTATAAACAATAAACAATAACCATAAACCATAATAAACAATAATAATAAATTAACCGCTTTAAGTATAGAATTTAAGAGTTAAACAGACTTGGTGAATACCGTGTTGGGTAATTGAATTGCTGTTACAGATCTTATGATACAAAATAAAAATATTCACGTTAATGGGCCAGAGTAACCGAATGGACAGTGTATTAAGTTTCAAAATTGTTACAAGCATTCCATAATAAATAATAATAATGATAATAAATTAATCACCTAAAGTTTATAATTTAAGAGTTAAACAGGTCTGGTGAATAAAATGCTAGGTCACTGAGCTGCTGTTACAGATCTTATAATGCATAATAAAAATAACCATCTTAATTGCCCGGAATGGCCAAATGGACAGCGTATTGGGTTTCAAAATTGCTACAAGTATTCCATAATAAATAATGATAATAAATTAACCAACTTAAGTTTATTATTTAAGAGTTAAAAAGGAGTGAATACAGTGTAGAGTTTCTGAACTGCAGTTACAGATCTTACGATACATCATAAAAAACCTCATTAATATGCCGGAGTAGCCGAATGGACAACGTATTGGGTTTCAAGATTGCTACAAATATTCCATAATAAAAATAATAATAATAACATAACCAGTGATTGGCTTAGAGTATAGTGTCCGACACTGAAAAACAACATAAGAATAATTCGTGTTTTTTCCTTGACTCTTAACATTCATAAATGTAGCAAGTGGCTATGCATTTAAACTGAAATAGAGCTTCATATTCTTGTTTCATAATCAGTAAAGAACCTCAAAATTATTACAACTATACACTGCACTATACCATACTTATAAGCAAAAAAAGAAACCTTTAAGTCATAGAAATTTGGTGACTTCATAAAAACTTTTTATTAATTATTTATAAATTTTACCTTTGAGTCCCTTAGCATGAGAAAATTCAGTAGTGTCACTCTTTTCTTGCGGCCTGATGGCATGGATGGGAATCCACGTTAAACTGCAGTCTAGTGTACAAAAAATGACCGTAGAGCGACAAACCAAACCCAACATTCTCCCTTGGTAAGAGGAAATTATATCATGGCTTCCTCAGTAAGAGAAAGTTCTTTCGCACCTTTATACCGTTTTTATTTATTTTTTATTTTTATTTTATTTGTTTTTTACTATAAAACATCATAGTAATTAAGATTTTTTTATCCTGTTTAGTTTATATTATCAATATATGAGCAAGAGGATTATTAAAATTCAAAATTAAAGTACGTAAAATCATATTAACAGAGTTACAATTGATTAATTACTAAGGTTAAATACTTTTCCTTATTTCCAAAATAATCATACATTTTACTGTCATCAAAGTGGATCTTCTGCTTTTTTAAGAATCATTTCTCTTTCTGGTATATTATGAAATACCTCAATAAATTAACAAGAAATACTTATTTTTCCTTTGTGATTTGATAGTAACCAAATAAAGAAAAAAAACCTCACATAAATATCTTTTTTTTTTTTTTTTTTTTGCCAGAATTCATAATTTTTAATTCTTTTAAACTTAAAATCGAACACTCCTTAAAAATCTGAGAACAATCATTAATAATCTGGAAGTTCGCATGAATTAAATTTTGTTTCCTTTCAAAAATTCTTACTAATAATTACTGATATTCTTAAAATTACTTTTAATTTACTTTTCGTTTTTTCATTTTTGTTTTATTCAAACTGTAAACAAAATCTATTACTCCATTTTCTACATTAAAACAAAAATAAAATAATTTCTTCATAACTTCCCTGTAGGTGTAGGATACACGCCATGATCTCTAATTTGAGAACCATCTACTTAAGGTAAACCTTACAGCTGCCAAAATTCTCACATCCATATATATTACTCACATTTCAACAATTGTTTTTCTTCTCGAATCCCATACAGAATACCAAAATGACTATAGAGTGACAAACCAAACCAAAGCATACAGGATCCATATTTGACTCATGTGATATGGTTTCTCAATGAAGAATAGAAAAACTAAAAACAATTTTTAATAGTCTTTCCTCATCATTAGGGAGCAAACTGTAAGTAAAATCTTTTTCTCCATTTTTTACATTAAAATTTTTTTTAAAAATCCCTTCCTCTTAACTTTCCTGTAGGTGTAGGGTATACGCCGTGTCCCCTAATTTGAGAAATATCTACTTAAAATAAAACTTACAAAATTCGATCATTCATGTGCATTACTCACATTTCAACAATTGTTTTTCTTCTGCGATCACATACAGCATCCCAAAATGACCCTAGAGTGACAAACCAAACCATACAGGATCCATATTTCACTGAAATGATATGGCCTGTCAAGGAAGAATAGAAGAACTGAAAGCATTTTTTTAAATATCTTTTCTTCCTGTTTAGGGAGTCAAACTGTAAACAAAATCTCTGTCTCCATTTTCTGCATTAAAACAAAAATAAAAACACTTCCTCTTAACGTTTCTGTAGGTGTAGGAAATACGTCGTGCCCCTTAATTTGAGAACCATCTACTTAAGATAAAACTTACTACAGCTGCCAAAATTTTTACATTCATATGTGTTACTCACATTTCAGCAATTAGTTTTCTTCTCGAATCACAAACAGGATACCAAAATGATCGTAGAGCGACAAACCATACAGGATCCATATTTCACTCAAATGATATGACCTGTCAATGAAAAATAGAAAAACTGAGAACATTTTTTTAATACTTTTTCCACTACTTTGGGGTGTCAAATTGTCAATAAAATCTCTGTCTCCGTTTCCTACATTAAAACAAAAATAAAATCACTTCCTCTTAACTTCCCTGTGGGTGTAGGAAATATTCTGGGCCCCCTAATTTGAGAACCGTCTACTTAAAATAAAACTTACAGCTACCAAAATTCTCACATTCCTATGTATTACTCACATCATTTCAACAATTGTTTTTCTTCTCGGATCACATATACAGAATCCAAAAATGACAGTAGAGTGACAAACCAAAACAAAACAAACCATACAGAATCCATATTTCATTCAAAATGATATGGCTTGTCACTGAAGAATAGAAAAACTAAAAACGCATTTTTTTAATAGTCTTTTCTCCTCTTTAGAGATTAAACTGTAAACAAAATCTCATTCTCCCTTTTTTACATTAGAATAAAAATAAAATCACTTCTTCTGAACTTCTATGTGGGTGTAGGAAATACGCCGTGCCCCTCAATTTGAGAACCATCTACTTAAGATGAAACTTACAGCTGCCAAAATTCTCACATTCATATGTATTACTCACATTTTAACAATTTTTGTTTTTCTCGGATCACATACAGGATCCCAAAATGATCATCTGACATAGAGCAACAAACCGAACCAAACCAATCTATGCAGGATCCACATTTCACTCAAACCATAAGGCTTGTCAATCAAGGATAGAAAAACTGAAAATATTTTTTGTAGTCTTTCCTCCTCTTTAGGTGTTAAACCGTAAACAAAATCTTTTTCTCTATTTTCTACATTACAACAAAAATAAAATCACTTCGTCCCTATATTAGTAGGAAATACGCCGTGCCTCTTAATTTGAGAACCATTTACTTAAGTTAAAACTTACACCTGTCAAATTCTCATATTATATGTATTACTCCCATTTCAACAACTGTTTTTCTTCATCACATACATCTCGGATCACATACAGGATCCCAAATTTACCTTAGAGCAACAAACCAAACCGTACAGGATTCATATTTCACTCAAATGATATGGCTTGTCAATGAAGGATGAAAAAACTCTGAACTTTGTTTTAATATCCTTTCCTGTTCTTCAGGGAGACAAACTGTAAACAAAATCTCTTTCTTCATATTCTACATTAAAATAAAAATAAAATCACTTCCTGTTAAGTTAACAGTGGGTGTAGGAAATACGCCATGGCCCCCATTTTGAGTACCATCTACTTAAGATAACACTTAGTACAGCTGCCAAAATTCTCACATTTCGAAAATTGTTTTCCTTCTCAAATCACATACAGGATCCCAAAGTGACCGTAGAATGACAAACCAAACTAAACAAAACCATACAGGATCCATATTTCACCCAAATGATATGGCCTGTCAATGAAGAATATGAAAACTGGAAATATTTTTTTTAATAGACTTTCCTTCTCTTTTTTGGAAGTCAAACTGTAGACAAAATCTCTTTCTCCATTTTCTACAAAATAAAATCACTTCCTCTTAACTTCCCTGTGGGTGTAGAAAAGGCGTTCTCTTACCAACTGTTCTTTTATGCAAAGTAAATCGTGAAAGACAATTAGTTGGCAGCATCCTCTCCCCACCTCGTATAACAGTACACTTCTAGGTGTAGATTAAGTAAAGAGGGGGTCAGGGGAGGGGCGTCTGCAAACGATATTTTTTTAACGACAGATGTGAGGTGGGAACTCTTTCTTCTTCAGTAGTCACAGCGATAAACTGCGTGCAGTCATTCCCAACTGGGGTTTTGTATTTAAGGGTTTAATGAGAGGGGGTCGTTTCGAGACCCTTTCTTTGATGAGTTTTTATGACAGTAGAGTTTCTCAAATGTATGCAATCTCATTACTTAATGAAGAAAGGCTATAGGATAAAGTCGTTTAAAGATTTCCATATACGATTTTGATGAGAAAGTCTTGCAAATTTCGTGAAAGAATAAGTATACTTAAACCTTTTTGTTCTGCAATGGACAGGGACCTCATCCAAAAAAATATCGAATAAGGAACAAATCTGAGTGTGACTTTTCTTTTTTGTTTTTTGTTTTATTAACCATATAAGTTTTTTTATTTTATTACAATACACACACTCGCGTATATATATATACAACGCTTTACAAATTTGTCAAAAATACAGTCCAAAAACGAAAAACGAGTTTTTTGCTTTAGGTTTGGCTTGTCGCTCTACGGTCATTTATTGCACACTTTAAGCTAATTAAACAGAGACCTACTGTTTAACGTGGATTCCGAATCACTCATAAACATCCGTGCCACAGCCAGTATTCGTACCTAAAAAGGCCAGAGCGCTAGCCAATTGGTCATCAGGCCGCAGAGCTTGCTTAAGAATTGTTAATTTGCTCAGAGGATCTTCGGTTTTTTGAATTTATTGAAGGATTTGAAACAGATTTGGGAAAAATTTCAAGATTGAACTTAATTCTTTGAGTAGTGCTAGAGAAATCAGTAGATAAGATTCGAACTTGAAACCTGTGATTCGAAAGGCTAGAGTTACATTATGTACTATATAAAAAAAAAGTTCACACAGGAGCATGTAGCCTTAATTCATTTTGAAAAAGTAAAAACACTAATATTTTTTCGAAAGGATTTTTTAAAAGTTGTAATAAATATTTTCTATTTATTCTTCATTCATAATTAGACCTATGAAACAAATCTAGGATTTGCTAGGAAGGTGAGTATCGCGTTTGAAACCAATTCATTTAGTGACGCATTAAAATTCTTAATTTCTGACAATTAAATTATTTGCTGCATAATATATGTTGAGTCTCACATGACAGGCAGGTCATATCTTTAATATGGCCACTTAAATTACTGTGCATGTCAATTATAAACATCTGAACCTCGTTGATTTATATATTCGTGTCATAAAAAAGTTGGCTGATATTTTATTTATAATTTCCATCAAAAAAATATCCACCCTAATTTTTAGGAGGGGGGACATTCCTCTGGGGTAGGGAACATGCGTTTTTTTTTTTTATTTCCATAAAAAAAAAATTTTAAACGACTTTATAGGCGTTAAAATTCTTAATTTCTAAATTTTTGACTGTGAAATTATTCGCTGCTTGATTCATGTTGAGTCTCATATGACACACAGGTCATATTTTTAATATGATCACTTGAATTATTAAGGATGCCAATTATAAATACTTGAACTTCGATGATTCGTGTGAGAAAAAGCTAGATGATTTTTTTTTATAACTTCCCATTGAAAAAATATCACCCTTTTTTTAAAGGGGGGGAAGAACATCCCTTGGGGTGGGGAACATGCATTTTTTTCTATTCCATAAAAAAAAAATTAACGACTTTTTGGGTGCAGGGCATTTGAAAAATTTTGTACTTTATAAATCAAATAAAAAACATCAAGGAATATTTTTCCAAGTCATTTTTTAAAACTTTAAATCATTGTATGTACTGTCTCGAAATGTTATATATTTCGTTTATATTGAGATCATTAATTTAAAAGTAAGCGGAACTTATGTTACTTTAAATTTGAAGACAAGCTTCTAAAACTTCCAAAAAAGCGTTTAGCTCATATATTTATAAGCCACAAAACTAAATGTATTTTTAATAAAATTAACATACTTCTAATATAATAAATTACATACTCTTTCTAAATACTTATACTCCTACTACATTTTTTGCTTTTTTCTTTAATATTTTTGCAATTTCTTATACTTTAAAACCCTAGGCCTAAGAACTGTTTTTTACGCTCCTTAAAAAACTTAACGACTTTCTGAGTAGCAGACATTTACATTTATAATTTTTAATAGACCATATATCATTTAAATGCATTTCAGTTACGGTTTCAGATCCAAATAATTGTGGGAAATATGAACTCTGTTTCAAATATTTGTAACTAAAGTCGTAAAATTTTAGGATGAAAAAATGCAGGGTTAGTAGGGTAGGGATCGTTAAAAAATGCATATAAACACAAAAAAAATTACTGTTATGGCCTCTAAAAGCAGCATAAAACAATATTTGCAGACCATTAACATTTAACTTTCTATGTACACATTTATTTTGGGATAATTAAGATGAACTTTTAATAGGACCTACTTTTTAATACCACTAATATAAATTTAAAAAAAAAAAATTCTTCCTCCTACCGAGGGAGGAGAAAAAACATCTAAAAAAAAAAATGGCAGCAAGTTTTTTTTATTTTAAAATATGTGGCAACCAACTATATTGAGTGATTTTTTTTCCTACCATCATAACTCTCAAAATTCATAGGTACAGATACGCTTTATAGCCGTTTCCATGGAATTATATGCATTAAAAAAGTTTCGCATATAAACAAGAAAAGCGTGTTTTTTTTATGATGGCGACACATAAAAATAGTTGTTTAAACTACACAGAAAACTTTGAACCCGCCAAATTGTGTTAAGAAGAAAATTCCGGGCATTAAATATTTTTTTTTTTTCCAAGCAAGGGCAAAAGATAATACAACATAATTTATAATGGATAATTAATAATAAATTGTCTTACTAACGACACAACCCATGGCCTAGACAATGGATGCCTTCGAATATTGTATACCTGCCTTTTGTTCCGGAATCTTTAGAAAAGAGCGCGAATAAAAAGTTGGCGACGTTAAAAAGGCACTTAGGCGCCGGATATACAAGCCAATAAAAAAGAAATCGCCAAAAAACTTCAGTCGACTGATGTTGCCAAAAAACGCGAGGATGAAAAAAAAACTTTTAAATGGTTTATAATAAATGAAGAGCGAGGCTCGTTTATGACATTTTAAAATTAATGCGAATTATTTTTCAGTACCTGCGTTTTTAAGAAGCCCGTGGGTTTGCTGCTAATTACGGTTTTGCTTATTGCCCTTCAAAACTGTCGGTTTTTAACGTGCGCCATTTTTTTTTTTTTTCAACATGGCGACGAAGTTTAAAAAGAGAATTAAAAAGATAGCGTAATGATTAATGCTTATAACAACCGTTTCCGAGTTTTCGTTCCCCTCGACCGCTTTTTAAATGAGCTCGGCTATTTTTGTTTCCTGAATTTCATGCGGGGCTTTTAAATCACTTTTTAAAATATGAAATGTTAGCAGTTAGTTTTTTTTCCCCCTTTCAACACCTTGCTTAGAATTAGAGCTATTGTTTGCGCTCTTTAAATAACCATGTTAATGGATATCAGACACTGTGAACTCTGTTTGCCAAGATTTCGTTTAAGAATTTAAAGGCTTCTATTTAGAAAAAAAAAATCATCTGACGGTGAATGTTATTTAATATCTTGATTTATAATCGTTGCTCACCTAAATGTAATTGCTGTTTGTATCAAATCCATTTTTATTAGATAGATAGTTATCAAAATATGGGTCTCGATTAAAAAAGGAGCAGCAACTGCCCTGAATTTAAATTTCATCGAAAACTGATCGGAATTTCAAAATTGTTTCTGAATTTCACTTAAAATCAACATAATTTTCGAAATTTTTTAAAATTTCTTTGAAGATCATCATAAATTTCGAAATTGTTCTGAATTACTGAAAACCATTATAAATTACGAAATTGTTCTGAAATTCACTAAAAATTATCATAAATTTCGAAATTGTTCTGAATTTCAGTGAAAACTATCATAAATTTTGAAATTGTTCTGAATTTCACTGAAAATACTCATAAATTCCGAAATTGTTTTGAATTTCATTAAAAAGCATCATAAATTTCGAAAATTTTCTGGATTTTATTGAAAACCATCAACATTTAGAAATTGTTCCGAATTTTACTGAAAATCATCATACATTTCGAAATTGTTCTGAATTGCATTTAAAACCATCATAAATTTTGAAATTGTTCTGAATTTTATAAAAATCAGCAGAAATTTCATCATAAAGCAGTAAAATCATCATATATTTCGAAATTGTTCTGAATTGCATTGAAAACCATCATAAATTTTGAAATTGTTCTGAATTTTATGAAAATCAGCAGTAATTTCAAAATTGTTCCACAATTTACTGAAAATTGTCCTGAATTTAAATTTTTTTTTTTTTAAATTCACTGAAAACTGTCCTGAATTTCAAGATTGTTATGAATTTCAAAACTGTTCCGCATTTCATTGATAAAAAATATAAAGCCTTGTTATAACTCTGCAAGGTGTCTGCAAATTGGCAAAAAATATACTATTTTATATACTTCCAAATTGTTAAATCTCAAGGCAAAATTTATCCATATCCAACTCTCATCAGACCTATCATATTATACGGCAGTGAATGCTTGCCATTAACAAAAGATGATGAAGACAGACTTCTAATTTTTGAAAGAAAAATACTGCAAAATAATTTTTGGTCCAGTTAGATGGAAAATTTTGTTTAACCTTGAAATCTGTAGAAAATATAGGCAACCTAATGTACCAAATCTTCAACTCTTTTCGCATCAGACGGCTTGGGCATATTTTTAGATGGGACAATATGAGCCCTGTTAAAAATATGGCTTTTACATATGTATAGGGTACCAGGATCTTGTGGCGTTTGATCGGATCTGTTAGAGAAAGCTCGATGAAACGGTCTTGGACTGTAACAGGCTGTAGTGCAAGTAAAGAAGAAGTAGATAGATAATAATGCATATACATATATAATATAATGTCTATATATATATTGTATATTATATATATATTTAAATCCTCTAATTATTGATGATTTGCTTATAATACTATTAATGAATTGATTAGTTTAGATTGAGATGTACATATCTTATTGCTTTGAGCTCGCATGATTACAAATACATAGATACACATTTATTTCCTGTTGCGCATGATTCTTTGAAAGACATTTGAAGGTTATAAGTTATTTTCGTTAGAAAAAAAAATTTTACTAGTTACAAAAGAACTTTTAAATTTTGCATTATTTATATCTCCATCGAAACGAAGGCGAGGTAAAAGAACCATACATTTGAACAACCTTATTCAATTTCTATTCAAATGATTCAAACTTAAAAAAAAAAAACGAAACTAAACACAGCTTTCAATTTCAGAGAAATTTTTGTACTTTACAAAATAAAACCTCAGCAGGAAACTCCATAAAGGATTGAGAGAGAACTTCTAGAAATCGAATTGAAAGCTGCAATCATTTTATTATTTTTTTTCCTTCCTTCCTTTTTTTTCCAAAAGCAATACACATTTTATCGGGCGAGAATTTCTTTTAATCCTTGTGGCTGTATATTAAAAAAAAAAAAAAGAAAGTAAAGGAAGAAGAGGAAGAGATTCCATTGTCGGTGGTGCGATTTGCCATTAATTCAAACATCCCGTATTTTAACCCAACACTGGAGACGTGGCTCTTTCATAAGAAAACTAATTACTGCTGGAAAAAGGGCCGCACATCAAACATGCCAGAGTAGTCATGTAGCAATTATAGCCTTGCATTGGAATTGAATTTCATGCTCTGCCGACCACCCATAGGATGGTGATTATTGAAGTAATAATAGGAGAATATAACAATTGACGTCCAAATATTGAATCTCGCTTGTAATTCGCATTACGAGACCCGCACAGCAGAAAGGAACCACACTTCGAGATTCTGGATACTGCGACTGAAACACTTTAGAAAAAAGTTGTGGTTGTTTCGTGGCACAAGGGTCGGTTTGCCCGACTTGTGATTCAGTAGTAATGTGTGCAGGAGGGCTCAGCACCAAATCCATCGGTAAAGTCCATTATAGTCACTATTTTCATGAATTAAAGAATTAGTCTCGAGGGTGAATTAGACAACGTGTAAACCTTTCGCATTGACTGTCTTCTGCATATTTTCTGGGTTTTTAATCAAACAATACACACAATTAATGTGTAAAATAAAGCTATACAATGTAGTATGTATAATATATGGAGTACAAAAATTTTTATATAGCATATGTAGTACAAAACTTTAGAGAGAGAGAGTATATATTATGAGTATATATACCATCCAGGATTTACAGTTGTTAAGTTTGTTTATAATGCTATGAAGATCAAATGAGACGAAGCAAGAATGATTTATATTTCATGGAATTTATTTGAGCAAATCTGCATATCTAAGAAAAGAAACTGTTTACATATTGTAGTTTTCATATCGCGGTTATATCTAAAAGAGGAACTAATTTAACCTCTAAAAGTTTCTTTGACAGCAGGTAGAGTCTCCGTTTAGTGGATTGGTGGTGGTGTACATATCTAAGAAAAGGAGCTGATTGAACCCCTAAAAGTTCCCTTTGAAGTCAGGTGGATTCTTCCATTAAGGCGTTAGTCGTGATGTATATTTCGTGATAGTGCATACCTAAGAAAAGGAACTGATTGATCCCCTAAAAGTTTTCGTTGACGACAGTTGGGTCCTCCCTTTAGATGGTTGGTCGCGGTGCCCATATCTACGAAAATTAGCTAATTGATCCCCTAAAAGTTTCCTATGAAGTCAGATGGGTTTTACCATTAGGGAGTTGGTCGGGATGTACATATCGAAGTTGTACATATGTAAGAAAAGGAACTGAATGAACCCCCAAAAATTTATCTTTGGAGATAGGTGGGTTCTCCCTTTAGGGGATTGATCTGGTGTACATATCGTAGTCATAAATCTCTAAAACTTCTTTCGGAAGCCAATGTACACCTTTTAGTGGGTGGTCGTCGTGGTATAAACTTATATCGTGATAAAACTTGTCTAAGAAAAGGAACTTATTGCATCACTAAAGTTCCCTTACAGGTCTCCCTATTCTGTATGCAAGGAGTTGATGGTGCTATGCATAAGGGAAAATTAGTTCTTACGAATATTCAACAACAAAATATCAATGTTTGACCAAATTGCTATAATAATTTGTAATACGATTGTAATGGATTTTCTATTCGTTGTTAAAAATGGGTACTTCATTCTAACTGCGATTAAAAATATATGTAAAATGTCTTCTAAATATGCCACTTGGTTCAAATACTCAAATTACAGTATCATATTTAAGACCACGGATATTGATTAAATACTGGTGGACAGTAGGTTTGATGTGCCTGACTTAATTATTTTATGACGCACTAAAAGATTGTAAACGATTATCGGAATCAACCCTTAAAATCTTACAACTTTCAACCCTTAAAAGATTATAACAACATTTGTTTTGAAAAATAAATTGAAAACAAATATTATAAATTTTTTACCTTATTTTTTGATAACGAGTGATGGCTCCAGACAGTATTTAAGACTAGCGCCATTTGGTGGCACAAAATCTGATAGCAATAAAAAAAATAAGATTTTTATTTAATTAAAAACTAATTAATTAAAATTTTTCAAAATTTTTGATTGCGAAATAATCAATTCAGAGAAAAAAAAAAAAATTAAAGTTAATGTTATATTTAAGTTTTGATACGATATAAACACATACATAAAACCATTTTTAAATATTTATATAAATTAACGAATTTATGCTTGAGATTGAACAATATTTACAATATTACTTCCATCTTGATTCCATATAAAGCTTAAACAATGTGAATTGTAAATCAACAATGCATTTAAAAAAAACACTGGACTATAGAATTAAATGAAAAGGAATACATTAACTGTAAATAAATCTTTTCAATTAATTGATAAACACACGCCCAACTTCAATAATTAAATTTAATGGCCTTTCATGTCTTCAACGTGTAGGTTTTTAATCTAACGAACTATAGTGCGAATTTCGTGGTGATGTCTAAAAGATAATGATTATCCTAACAATCCAATCCTTATTAGGGTGTGCTGCGTATTACAGGACTAGGACAATGCGAGTTTTTAATTAATACATTTCCTTTACACGCTTTCGATGAAATCAAACACATTGACGGCCGTGTAGCTGCATCCGCTTTTCAATGGAAACAATAGTCTTTAGCGCGCATGCGTGTAACTCCAATTATGCTGTTGCTCATTCAGAAAGGTACCAAGACATTTAGAAATAGTGTAATTTGGTTGAAGGGGCGAAAAAGATTTAACACTCATGAATACCAACTCTACTTTAAAAAAAAAAATTCTCTATAAAATATAAGGAATTAAATATTTAAAAAAAAAAAATCATGTTGTTTTACTTTTTAAATTTGTCAACATTCGCTATTAAAATGACATATATATGACAAATTCAACGTTTCCCGGTAGCGCCCAATAGAACCACCAGTTTTGTGCAACTTAGTTTTAGTATAAGCATCCTCAATGGTAGCATCTGGGAGATTCACACTTTATTTCTCGAATCTAATGGAAATAATTCTCCATTTAAGGTCCTAATCAATTTTATGCCCAACTCGTGGTTCAGTGGCAACGTGAGCAGCTGGTGAGCATGAGGACTGAGGTTCAATCCACTGGCGGCTTTATTGTAGACACTGTTTCAAAAAACGAGATCATTCGATGGCCTTTTCAGATGCTCAGAATCTTGCATTGTTAGACGGACTACCTGGTTGGAGTTTTCAGGCTTTTCTCCCATACGATAAGCAAATGCACTGAAGTTAACACTAAAGTCCTCTATTGAAGGCCCTGTCCTCCTTCTTCAATGACACGGCGTCAAGTCAGACTTCTGCCAACGGATACTCCATCACAACAGAAGCTGGCCCCTTTCCCTCCATCCATGCGTAGATAGTTCATGGGATGTCGTCCATCCCACACTGCAGGACACTGAGGATTAGACACAATAGCACCAATTTTGCTAGGCTTTGCTCATCAAATTTCAAACCAACCGCTACCAACCAAGTCACTACGGTCTGATCCAAAAGAACAGGTGATTCCACACCACACTAAACTATTAAGGCTATGTGGGAAAAAAATTATTAAAAAAAATTTATAAAAGTATATTATTTTCTTTTTTTTTATCACAAATTATTGCGAAATTATTTGTACTATTTCTTTTGTAAATATTTAAGTTTCATAAATACTTTACTTCAAGGAATGGACTTTACACGAATGCTTTACTACTTTTAATGGCGAAGAACATACATATAAGTATTTTATTTCTAAGAATAATGAAGAAAATCTTTAAATATTTTAATTCTAAGAATGACTAAGGACATCTGTAAATACCTTACTTCTAAGAATAATGAAAAACATCTATAAATACTTTACTTCTAAGAATAATGAAAAACATCTATAAATACTTTACTTCTAAGAATATTTCTTTTTCGTTAAAAATATAAATATCTTAAACTAAATCTTTCTAATTTCTAATTTACTTTTAATTTTAAATTACAGTTGATATTGTATTTCATTGAACTTAAATTTAATATATCATATTAAAAGTAATAAGGATTTGCTAGTTCATATTTCCTAGTAAAATAGTTTCCTAGTTCCTATAAATTTCATTGTATCATATTTCCAGAGATAGCTGACACCAAACAATCACCAAAGTCATGGCCCGTAGATCATGATTTCCAATTCATTTCAATCAACAATTACTTATAATGCCAGTATTTTAAATTGATATGCCAGTCCTTTAGATATGGACCATTATACTACTATATTATAAAATCAAGTGTATTGTATTTCTAGAGATAGCTGACACCAAACAATCACCAAAATCATGTACCGTATATTAAGATTTGCAATTTATTTCAATCTACAATTACTTACAATGCCAGTATTTTAAATTGATATGCCAGTCCTTTAGATATGGACCATTATACTACTATATTATAAAATCAAGTGTATTGTATTTCTAGAGATAGCTGACACCAAACAATCACCAAAATCATGTACCGTATATTAAGATTTGCAATTTATTTCAATCTACAATTACTTACAATGCCAGTATTTTAAATTGATATGCCAGTCCTTTAGATATGATCCATTATACTAGTATATTATGAAATCAAGTGTATTGTATTTCTAGAGATAGCTGACACCAAACAATCACCAAAATCATAGACCGTATATTAAGATTTGCAATTTATTTCAATCTACAATTACTTACAATGCCAGTATTTTAAATTGATATGCCAGTCCTTTAGATATGGACCATTATACTACTATATTATAAAATCAAGTGTATTGTATTTCCAGAGATAGCTGACACCAAACAATCACCAAAATCATGGACCGTATATTAAGATTTGCAATTTATTTCAATCTACAATTACTACAATGCCAGTATTTTAAATTGATATGCCAGTCCTTTAGATATGGACCATTATACTACTATATTATAAAATCAAGTGTATTGTATTTCCAGAGATAGCTGACACCAAACAATCACCAAAATCATGGACCGCATATTAAGATTTGCAACTTATTTCAATCTACAATTACTTGCAATGCCAGTATTTTAAATTGATATGCCAGTCCTTTAGATATGGACCATTATACTACTATATTATAAAATCAAGTGTATTGTATTTCTAGAGATAGCTGACACCAAACAATCACCAAAATCATGGACCGTATATTAAGATTTGCAATTTATTTCAATCTACAATTACTTACAATGCCAGTATTTTAAATTGATATGCCAGTCCTTTAGATATGATCCATTATACTAGTATATTATAAAATCAAGTGTATTGTATTTCCAGAGATAGCTGACACCAAACAATCACCAAAATCATGACCGTATATTAAGATTTGCAATTTATTTCAATCTACAATTACTTACAATGCCAGTATTTTAAATTGATATGCCAGTCCTTTAGATATGGACCATTATACTACTATATTATAAAATCAAGTGTATTGTATTTCCAGAGATAGCTGACACCAAACAATCACCAAAATCATGGACCGTATATTAAGATTTGCAACTTATTTCAATCTACAATTACTTACAATGCCAGTATTTTAAATTGATATGCCAGTCCTTTAGATATGGACCATTATACTACTATATTATAAAATCAAGTGTATTGTATTTCCAGAGATAGCTGACACCAAACAATCACCAAAATCATGGACCGTATATTAAGATTTGCAATTTATTTCAATCTACAATTACTTACAATGCCAGTATTTTAAATTGATATGCCAGTCCTTTAGATATGGACCATTATACTACTATATTATAAAATCAAGTGTATTGTATTTCCAGAGATAGCTGACACCAAACAATCACCAAAATCATGGACCGTATATTAAGATTTGCAATTTATTTCAATCTACAATTACTTACAATGCCAGTATTTTAAATTGATATGCCAGTCCTTTAGATATGGACCATTATACTACTATGTTACAAAATCAAGTGTATTGTATTTCCAGAGATAGCTGACACCAAACAATCACCAAAATCATGTACCGTATATTAAGATTTGCAATTTATTTCAATCTACAATTACTTACAATGCCAGTATTTTAAATTGATATGCCAGTCCTTTAGATATGGACCATTATACTACTATATTATAAAATCAAGTGTATTGTATTTCCAGAGATAGCTGACACCAAACAATCACCAAAATCATGGACCGCATATTAAGATTTGCAACTTATTTCAATCTACAATTACTTACAATGCCAGTATTTTAAATTGATATGCCAGTCCTTTAGATATGGACCATTATACTACTATATTATAAAATCAAGTGTATTGTATTTCCAGAGATAGCTGACACCAAACAATCACCAAAATCATGGACCGCATATTAAGATTTGCAACTTATTACAATCTACAATTACTTGCAATGCCAGTATTTTAAATTGATATGCCAGTCCTTTAGATATGGACCATTATACTACTATATTATAAAATCAAGTGTATTGTATTTCCAGAGATAGCTGACACCAAACAATCACCAAAATCATGGACCGTATATTAAGATTTGCAATTTATTTCAATCTACAATTACTTGCAATGCCAGTATTTTAAATTGATATGCCAGTCCTTTAGATATGGACCATTATACTACTATATTATAAAATCAAGTGTATTGTATTTCCAGAGATAGCTGACACCAAACAATCACCAAAATCATGTACCGTATATTAAGATTTGCAATTTATTTCAATCTACAATTACTTACAATGCCAGTATTTTAAATTGATATGCCAGTCCTTTAGATATGGACCATTATACTACTATATTATAAAATCAAGTGTATTGTATTTCTAGAGATAGCTGACACCAAACAATCACCAAAATCATGTACCGTATATTAAGATTTGCAATTTATTTCAATCTACAATTACTTACAATGCCAGTATTTTAAATTGATATGCCAGTCCTTTAGATATGGACCATTATACTACTATATTATAAAATCAAGTGTATTGTATTTCTAGAGATAGCTGACACCAAACAATCACCAAAATCATGGACCGTATATTAAGATTTGCAATTTATTTCAATCTACAATTACTTACAATGCCAGTATTTTAAATTGATATGCCAGTCCTTTAGATATGATCCATTATACTAGTATATTATGAAATCAAGTGTATTGTATTTCTAGAGATAGCTGACACCAAACAATCACCAAAATCATAGACCGTATATTAAGATTTGCAATTTATTTCAATCTACAATTACTTGACAATGCCAGTATTTTAAATTGATATGCCAGTCCTTTAGATATGATCCATTATACTAGTATATTATGAAATCAAGTGTATTGTATTTCTAGAGATAGCTGACACCAAACAATCACCAAAATCATAGACCGTATATTAAGATTTGCAATTTATTTCAATCTACAATTACTTACAATGCCAGTATTTTAAATTGATATGCCAGTCCTTTAGATATGGACCATTATACTACTATATTATAAAAATCAAGTGTATTGTATTTCTAGAGATAGCTGACACCAAACAATCACCAAAATCATGTACCGTATATTAAGATTTGCAATTTATTTCAATCTACAATTACTTACAATGCCAGTATTTTAAATTGATATGCCAGTCCTTTAGATATGGACCATTATACTACTATATTATAAAATCAAGTGTATTGTATTTCTAGAGATAGCTGACACCAAACAATCACCAAAATCATGTACCGTATATTAAGATTTGCAACTTATTTCAATCTACAATTACTTGCAATGCCAGTATTTTAAATTGATATGCCAGTCCTTTAGATATGATCCATTATACTACTATATTATAAAATCAAGTGTATTGTATTTCTAGAGATAGCTGACACCAAACAATCACCAAAATCATAGACCGTATATTAAGATTTGCAATTTATTTCAATCTACAATTACTTACAATGCCAGTATTTTAAATTGATATGCCAGTCCTTTAGATATGGACCATTATACTACTATATTATAAAATCAAGTGTATTGTATTTCTAGAGATAGCTGACACCAAACAATCACCAAAATCATGTACCGTATATTAAGATTTGCAATTTATTTCAATCTACAATTACTTACAATGCCAGTATTTTAAATTGATATGCCAGTCCTTTAGATATGATCCATTATACTACTATATTATAAAATCAAGTGTATTGTATTTCTAGAGATAGCTGACACCAAACAATCACCAAAATCATAGACCGTATATTAAGATTTGCAATTTATTTCAATCTACAATTACTTACAATGCCAGTATTTTAAATTGATATGCCAGTCCTTTAGATATGATCCATTATACTAGTATATTATGAAATCAAGTGTATTGTATTTCTAGAGATAGCTGACACCAAACAATCACCAAAATCATAGACCGTATATTAAGATTTGCAATTTATTTCAATCTACAATTACTTACAATGCCAGTATTTTAAATTGATATGCCAGTCCTTTAGATATGATCCATTATACTAGTATATTATGAAATCAAGTGTATTGTATTTCTAGAGATAGCTGACACCAAACAATCACCAAAATCATAGACCGTATATTAAGATTTGCAATTTATTTCAATCTACAATTACTTACAATGCCAGTATTTTAAATTGATATGCCAGTCCTTTAGATATGGTCCATTATACTAGTATATTATAAAATTCAAGTGTATCGTATTTCTAGAGATAGCTGACACCAAACAATCACCAAAATCATGACCGTATATTAAGATTTGCAATTTATTTCAATCTACAATTACTTACAATGCCAGTATTTTAAATTGATATGCCAGTCCTTTAGATATGGACCATTATACTACTATATTATAAAATCAAGTGTATTGTATTTCTAGAGATAGCTGACACCAAACAATCACCAAAATCATGTACCGTATATTAAGATTTGCAACTTATTTCAATCTACAATTACTTGCAATGCCAGTATTTTAAATTGATATGCCAGTCCTTTAGATATGGACCATTATACTACTATATTATAAAATCAAGTGTATTGTATTTCAGAGATAGCTGACACCAAACAATCACCAAAATCATGGACCGTATATTAAGATTTGCAATTTATTTCAATCTACAATTACTTACAATGCCAGTATTTTAAATTGATATGCCAGTCCTTTAGATATG